>PVKS010051917.1:0-10959 GCA_004027875.1 Aplodontia rufa
AAAACTGTGGTACATTTATACCATGGAATATTACACAGCAATTAGAAACAATGACATTGCAGCCTTCGAGGGTAAATGGATGGTTATGGAAGAGATCATGATGAGTAAAATCAGCTTAACCCAGAGAACTAAGGGTCGATTGTCTCCACTCATCTGTGGAGGTGGGGACTAGACCCTGGACAATGAGAAAGTTGGTCTAATAACATGAGTTAAATTCAGATCAGATGTAATGCTTTACAATTTAATACTATTTTTAGAGTTATAACGGGAAGGGGAAGGGAGGGATAAGGGAGGGTAATTGGGGGGGCACTCCTGGGGATAGTTGCAATGTCCAGAATATATATACATCTTATACACATTTTATATTGTTTTGTTAAAATCTTGCAAGGTTGCTCAAAAATAAAAAAATTAATAAAAAATAAAAAATAAAAAAGTAAATATCAACCAGATCGTATTTGATAGTGCTCTTGAGTACTTTGGTACCTGTGCTGATTTTCTTTCTATATATTTTATCAATTGTTGATTGAGAGATTTTGAAATGAAACCACTAACAATGTGGATGTGTCTAATTCATTCATTTTTTTGTTTCATCTGTTTTGTAGCTCTCTTATGTGGTTCATGTAAATTTAAGTTTGTTTTAGTTTCTTAGTGGATCAACTATTTTATCTGATTATAATATAGAGATTTCTATAGTATTTTGATCGAACTTTGTAAGACATACCTTTTCCATGCATTTATTTTCAACCTGCTTCTTAAGGTAAGTTTTTATGTAGACTGCAAATACATGGGAGATATTTGCTTAATTTACAAATCTGTTTTTAATTGATTCAGTTTTATAATTTATTGAATGTAATTATTAATATGTTAGGGATGCTTTTGTTTTCTCCTTGTTCTATTTTTGTTTGTGTTTTGTTTTTCAGCCTTCCTATAGGTTACTTAAACTTTTTTTTAGAATTTCATTTTGGGTTGCTAATAGTGTTCTGGGAATATCTTTTTTCTCTTTTTTATTAATAAATTTATTTGTTGAACAAACATGCCTCTAATAAAAAAAATATATATATATGTATCTATATATATATATATATATATATAATATATATATATATATAAGTTCTGAATATTAGATTTACCCCCAAGACCCCCCAATTAATTGGGGAATATCTTAATGGGTAAAATTTTCAGTGGGAGTTCCATGTGTTACATGATACTTATATAAACTTATCACTATCTTCTGGTGTCATTGTCTTACCTGTTAGTGAAGAAGAGAAGTTATACTTGCCCTTTTCTGCCTTTACCCTCTTTTTTTATAGTATTTCTTTTACATACATTAAAAATACAGATATTGTTATTTTTTCTTTCAGTCATCAGAGATAATAAAGAACAGTCAAAAAGAGAAAACTCTATTGTATTTATTCATATTTTCTTACTGTTTATTTGTTCCCTTTGATATCCCAGAGATTTTTTTAATCATTTGCTTTCTATTTAAAGAACCCTGTTTACCCTTTCATTTAGGATAGTTCTGCTAGCAACAAATATCTCAGCATTCCTTCATGTAAAAATCTTTAGATTGCCCTTCATTCTTCAAGGATATTATTCACTGGGTATAAAGTAAGAGTTGCCCTTTCTTTTCTTTCAGTGTCTGAAAAGCCTATTCCTCTTTCTTCTGGCCTCTTCTGGCCTCATGAGAACTCTAATGTTATTCAAATTGTGACCCTGGCCCATAAATTAGCTGTTATTTCTCTCTAACTGTTTTAAAAGCTTTTCTTTGTTTTTAATTTTCGGAAGTTCAATAATGTTTCTTGGTTGGATTTTGGGGAGAATCCATACAATTGTCAGTTATATCTTTTGCCAAATACGGAAGGTTTAAGCCTTTTTTTGTTTTGTTCTCTTTGAGAACATTTTACCTCTGCCAACCTTCTCCTCTCTTTCTGGGGCCTTATTATAATTAGTACCATATCTTTTGTTATTAAAAAAAAAAGATTGTACCCTTTTTATTTTTAGTACATGCTATGATGTTCAGATTAATTTTTTTAATCTTTGTGAACCAGGAATCACAAATGAGACTAAAATAAAAACAAAGGGAGTTTTATTGGGATGCAGAATAGATTTGCAAATTGGTAGGTATGGGTCCAGTTTAGAAAATGAACAGTGGTAAGTTTTCTGCCCAAACAAGGCAGGACTGAGTCTTTAATTACAAGAAGGTGAAGGAAGAATGCACAGATCAGTTTCCTGAGCAAGTGAAGTTTAGCATCTTGGGGAGATATAGTAAGGCTGAGTGAGTCCAGTGGTTGAAAAGTGATTCAAATCAGAGTGTTACAAATTTTACAAATCCATTGACATATCTATGGCCGGGCCAGATGACTCATCTAGCTCCCCCCAGACTCTTGGAATGCTGGGAAAGTCCTGATTATTGCCCCATTTTCAGTTCTGGACACATTATCTGTGTAACAACTTATCCTTCTCAGCATGTCTCCAAGGTTCATAAAGGGATATTTGCTTTCCCTTGAGATAATCTAAAACCATCTTTACTTTTATCATTTTCACATTTTCTGATTCTTTCCAATTTCTTTTCCTTTTGATTCTTGAATCCTTCCACAGAGCTTTTTATTTTATTTGTTTTTCAGTTCAAATAATTCTGTGTGTTTATTCTTTACACCATGTATGTGTATATGTTTGTATATATGTGAATATATAATGTATATAAATAAATTATATGTATAATTCATTTCATTTATTATAGTGCTAGGGATTGAACCCAAGGTTTCATGCATGCTGGGCAAGGACACTTTACTGGGCTATGTTCCCAGCCCTGTATTATCTATTTTCTATGTTTTTGCTTTCTTTTTTTTTTCTTTTTTTTAAGAGAGGGAGAGTGAGAGAGAGAGAGAGAGAGAAAGAGAGAATCAATTTCATTTAGTTTTTCATGTGGCTTGCGTTGCTTCAACACTTCCTTGTGCACATGGTGCTGGGGTTTGAACCCACCTCCTCATGCATGCGAGGCAGGCTCCATAATCACTGACCACTGTTCCAGTCCCTCTTCTATTTCTTTATTGCATCTTCCTATTTATTTCCTGGGACTGACTTTCTTTCTTTCTTTTTCATTTGCTTCTAGTTTTCTCACGTTTGCTGTTGAAGAATTTTTAGCATGGATATTTCATTTTCTTCACCTAGATAAATTTAATATCTATTATCTGAGTGCTGATATCTATTAAATGTCTTGTTTTATTCAGCTTGATTTCTTTCTGATACATAGTATGATGATTTTCTACTATAACCTGCATATTTTGGATGACATGTTGTAAATCTCTTATCTTATTTAACTCTTCTATTTTAACTATCTTAGTCTGACACTACTGTATCAGGGGTAGAGGAGGGGAGGTGTCAACATATTACTGGCAGGTGGGGGTAGAAGTCCATGCTTCCCACTCAACCTCTATTCATACCTGACTGGGGAGGAGCTCCTCTCATCTACTGGGTGGAGGTGAGATTTCCAGTTCTTCACTACACCTTTATTAATATCTCCCTGGCTTGGAGATGAATTGCTGTATCCACTGAAAACACGCGGAGGAATTTTTGTGGCCCCAATACTATGCAACATAGTAAAAGTTTCAACTATGCACTAGGCCTTCTCAGACACCATCCCAACAAGATGGGGAAGGGACTCCTCATTTCCTGGATACCTGGCTAGAGAAAACAGTTTATTTGGGCGGGGGGAGGATTTTTTGGTCTGCACTCATTAGTGCTTCCAATTTTTCAAAATTTCTAGCACCTCACCTATGTTATATAATTTCCCCCAAAGAAAACACATACTTCCCCATTCAACTAGGAAACTTCTCAAGTTGTTTAGTTGATCTGCCTTCTTCTCTCAACATTTCAGTTTTTATATTTCTTCATATATGAAATCTAAGGATTTTAGTTGTACTTATGTTATAAATTGTACTTAGAATAAAAGTACATTTATTCTTCCAAATGTGGAGGTTGGCCCTCTGGGCTTCTTTTTAAAGAAGTAAACCGTATTTTTCATTGTATCTAAATCCCATGAAGTGATGGTTCCTTTGGATTCCAACATTATAATATCTAATATGGGAGATATAATTTGCAATGTCCCATTTTTAAAACTCACATTATTAATTAAGGTGGAAAGGAATAGAAAACTGTGATTAATCTCACATTAGAAAACCTCGCCATGTGAGGAACTGTTAAGAGACAAAGATCATATTGGCATGTTGGACCAGTTGGTCTAGTATTGTAAAGTTAGTTTGTTCTTTGTGAATCTTGAGGACCGTACAACATAGATAAGTTTGAAATAAATGAGATAATTTAGATTTTTTTAAGAGAGAAGGAAAGTGAGAGAGATATAGACAGTGAGAATCAATTTTTTCATTGAGTTTTTCACATTGTTTTCGTTGCTCTGACACTTAGTTGTGTACATGGTGCTGGAGTTTGAACCTGTGCATGCCAGGCAAGCGCCACGACTGCCAAGCCATGGCTCCAGCCCCGAGATAATTTAGTCTTAAAAAATACACTTCTAAACAATAAGACTTGCTAACCCTGAGTATTTAGTTTAGCCAGAGTATCAAAGATTTACATACAGCTTCTCACCTGGTTCCTACCACAACCTTAAAGGTGGGAACAACAGTAACTCCATCTCTGGGAAGGGAGAAACAAAATCAAATAAGTAGAGTTACTTACTCAAGCCCAGCTAGGGGGTAATTAGACTTTAGGCCCAAGTTCCTCTGGCTCTAGAGCCATGACCACTAGCCACTATGTTGTAACGCCCCTTACACAGAACTTTCTGAGAAATTGAACAGCTGAATTCAGATCTGTAAGAGCACTGTTACTAAAGGGGTAATTGTTTCTTAGAGAGCTGTGGCCTGACATCTTATGTTGAAAGAATCTTTCATTACCGTGTTCATAAGAAAAGGATTGACTAGATACATGCTTCTGTTCTTTGCGTCTCGGTCATTTAATTATTTGAAATTAAATGAATCTTTACACACATCTAAGATGTGTTGGCCTTTCTTCCATATGTCCCAGCTGGCTTATTTGAGATCTGTCTTTCTCAAGCTGTGCATGACAAGTACAGGAAAGCTCCTTGCTACCAAGAAATCAGAGCAAACGGTTGAATTTTTTTTTTTTTTGCTGTTTTCCCTTTTATATCTTTCTCACCTCAGTCTCTTTAAAGACTGTATTAATATACATGCATTATACCCTGGATGTTTCTCATCTTGTCCTGAAGGGAGGATTTTCGAAATGGAAAAAGGAGTTTTAATCATGGCAATTTTTTTCAATTCCTTCTTTGATAGCAATTATTTTTAATCCAGTTCTTACATCCACACAAGCCGTGTAAAAGCAAATCTAATACTTCATGCTTAGACTCTGGCATGTACTAATGAGGCTATTATGTATTTTTAAGACATAATAACTCTGCATGTATGTGTGCATATGTCATGGTTAGGAGACTAAATTTGGAATCAGACAAAGTTGAATTTGAATTACTTCTCTTCCACTCATTAATTGTAGGGCCTGGATCTTCTTCCCATTTGTAAAACTGGAAATAATTATAAACCTTCTCTCTTGGACCTGCTGTGTCATAAGAAAGGTGATATCAGTATATGTGGCACAATGTCTAACACATATGGGACATTAACATCAACACATTTCCCTTTCCCATCTATCAATTTGATGAGGAAGCATTTCTTTGACATGCTTTACAATCACAAATACTTGAGCAGCAGTTGCTTATTCCAACATCAAGCATTATATATGTGTGTGTGTGCATATACACACTAAATATATGCATACTATATATATATGTATATATACACACTATATATGCATATCTGTATATATATGAATATATGTATGTATATACGTGTATAACACACACATTTATAATGTATATATAGTGTGTATGCACACACACACACACACACATGTATATATATTGCCAGAAAAATACTGGGTGCTTCTTTATTGTGAAGTTACCATAAGAGAAGTCTCTCATTCTCAAATTCTTTAGGAAAACACAGTCAAATAGAAGTTTTGGCAAAGAAGGGAAGTCTGTGTACATGCAATATCCACTCTACCCACTAGTCGCATGTGTGTTTGAGCAAATGAAGTGTTGCTGATGCAAAGGAGAAACTGAATTCTTAATTAAATTAAATTTTAATTAATTTAAATAACCACGTGTAGTTAGTTGCAATCTTATTAAACAGCATAAGTGTACAGAATGATCCTACTGTAGAATTGACTGAGGTTTTAAAGTCCCAAGGAGAATTAAGATGCTACTGA
This sequence comes from Aplodontia rufa, assembly GCA_004027875.1. Lineage (NCBI taxonomy): Eukaryota > Metazoa > Chordata > Mammalia > Rodentia > Aplodontiidae > Aplodontia > Aplodontia rufa. Next base: position 6,295 of record PVKS010051917.1, read on the forward strand.
ATTAAGTATCCCTTGGAAAACATGGAAACATGATCGGTTGTCCAAGAGTTATGGAAGCTTTACAAATCAATGCTACCAGATAGGTCCTCCTTTTCATTCATTTTCTTTTTACCTTCATATTCTAACTTCATATGTTTTCACCCTTCATTCCTACCCTTCCACAACATTATTTAAGCAGAATAAGATTAAACATAAAATAGTTATTTTTACAGCCTAAGAGTTAAGTATAAAAGACTTTGCTTTGACACTCTTGTTCCCTGTAATGAAGAAATGGGGGAAGAAGAAAGGCTGGTATTTCTAGCATCTGCAGGTACTTTCCCATCAAAAGACACACAGAACAATATGGAGCACGCCCAGTCACTGCGCATGTGGAAGAAGACCTCATAAAGGCAAAGCACTCGTGAGATTAGGCTTTGGTGACAGTCTGTTAATAAAACAACAAGCAGCATAATTATTTCTTATGTTCACAAAGCACTTTAAGCATTTTAAGGAATATACCTAAAAAATTCAACATTTTATCTGATTCTTTAAACATTATGCATCTCCACAAATTTTCAAAAGAGATGCATAAAGGGAGTTGTGATGGATTCAGCAAAACCTAGGCTCCTTGATCTTAGCTTACCATTCTCGTCTACCTTTGATTCACTAGCCAGACACCCTTGCACAGGGCACCCCCTCAGCTGGTTCTCTTAAGCCAATGTCAAATAGCACTACGTGGCTTGCATGTATTGGGAAAGTCTATGGCTACAGCACAGAGGTAATTTTCTGTTATATAAAACCAAGGTATTGGTGAAGAGCTCTCGAAAATAACCTTGGCTTCTAGAGAAATGAATCTGAGATACAAACCTTGTTCGTAATGCTTTTAATAATAATTACAGGTCAAAAAATGAGTGGTGATAGTTCACAGAGCAGAGTATATCCAGCATAATAATATAAATTTAAATTGACAAAGTCTTCCTTACCTATGTAGATAAGTACTTAACGCATATCCTATCATGAAGATCCCATAATAAGTAATGAGAAGAATTTGGCTATTTGCTTTGGTTTGTGCCTCCTCTAGATATTATTATTTGATAATAATCAAATTATTCATGGCCTGGATGAAAATATCAAAACAATCTGGAGAAATGCCATGTTACATTTACCATACAGCAGATAACATTAATTCACAGACTTTGCCATTTCTCTTGGTCTCAGGGAGCATTTTAGTGGGGTTGAATCTAGAAGTTGATACAGAATTATCAGGTCCATGCCCTGGAATAATCAGAAAGACCAGATGGACAGGAATCAACCTACTACTAATGAAGTCAGGGAAGGAAAACTGTCTCCAGTGCTGCTAAAGCAGATGCCCAGCCAGTGCCATCCAGAGGAGTATGTGGTTTTGGCAGCATTGTCTCATGAGAAATACAATTGTTTTCATCAATCACACCTAGTAATCAATACTGAACTGCAGTGGAAATCTGTGTAATAGTCACTCAGAACTACTCAGCAGCAGCTAAGGTAAGTCAAAACTTGTAAGCTCTCTTTCTGCTTCCTTTCTATCAAATGGAAGATAATGCATCCATATGACATACTTCACATATTGAGACATTGCTTATATTCCGGAAAGGAGGGCGACAGGTAGACCAACTATAGTTCCATTGTGGGTTTGTTCTCCCTAGGACACTAATATGTGCTTTTAATTTGGTCAGTAGGATTTGGAAATGATTTTTTTCTTTATTAAAAAAATAAAAAAGAAAGAAAAAAAAATCAAACCCATGACCTTGTTCTAATTAGCCCCACTGAATTAATGCTACATGCTGTATCCAACTGAGCTAACCAACCCATACAAGGGCCAGTCATTAGGAAAGCCCCAGGGAGTAACTGAATTCCTGAAATGCTTGCAGAAGGTAAAAGTCTCTAATAAGATTCCAGGACACAGCTGGGAATCCCTGGGACACAACAACCGTTCCTCCCAGAGCTCTGTTCTAAACACTAATATAAAAATGGAAGCTTTCTCCTTCTGTGAAATGACCCTTCATATTTTATCACACTCTAAGGCTCAAAGCCCCTGTTTCATTGAATCCTAAACTCAGCCATCCTTAGGTATTCCAACATCCTCTATTGTTTCTGGATTAATAACTTCTTTTCATTGTGCATTTAAAGTACAGCGAGTGTTATCTATACCAGAAAGTGGGAAAGGAAAGAAAATGAGATGGGAGACTTGAGTGAGGCAGGTCGTCTATCCTGTCATAGGAAATTGACAAGAGTGGCTCAGAATATTGATGGAGATATTGAAAATCAATTTTAAGTGTTTTCTACATGGAAAATCAAAAGTAGAACATCCCATACATCATTGCTGTCCTGATTCTTTCATTTCTTGCCTGTCATTTTTGACTTTGTGCCCCCCCCCCCACTATTTGTCAGATTGTTTTCTTCCTGACAAAAGTGGGAAAAAGAGAAGCTGACTGAAATTTCTCTGTAGAAGGATTCTCACAAAGTGTGGCTACAATAATGAGGAGGGGGTCCTGCACCTGAGATCCAGGGGTGTCAAGTGCGAGGGGACTGAGCAACCAGGGAGGACATGTCCATTCCACTCTCTACGAAGGCTGTTGAAACGCAGATTTATCTGTGTGGCCCACACTGAGCGCTCCCCTCTGCCAGGCCCTCTCAGTAGCATTAGACACCCTTCCTTTGTTGAACTTGACAAGATCATGTGACTTGCTTTGGCCCCTGGGATGTGGGTAGAAGTGTTTTTAGATCACTGATTAGCAGAAAACTTAAGCTCCAAAGGATAGCTAACCAGTGCAAAGTTCCACCTGCCCTTTGCTTTAGTTTTTAGTAAAAACAAATAAATAAAACTCTATGGGCTAAAAGTCTTTCAAGATTTGGTTCTTTGAAACCTGCATATTCATTTTAAAAATTTCAAAAATTCAGCTTCTTGCACATGAAAGGTCTTGGTTTCCAGATTGGTGTTTCTTCTATAGTCTTTACAAAGCCAAACCTGACCAATGATTCTTTACACCCACTGTTCTGATGGCAGTGCCTATAGAAAGCTGTCCCTGCTCCCCAAGAGTTGGGAAGGAGTTACAGTTACAGAAAGAAGTTCAATAACAGAACCCTTTGTTAATATCTGAAAATATTATTCTTCCGCATGTGATAAAATGCATCTTTGGCAATAAACACCACAGACTTGTCATGCTAGCTACATGCACATTATTCCAAGGTTCTTTCTTCACAGCTGCCACCTCCCTTGCCATTATCATTATGAAGTCCATGGCTCTGACATTTTCATTGTAGGGGACCATCTGAATCTTACAAACTCCACAGTTCTAGGAAAAATTAAAGGTACTCAGGGACACAATAATTCTATTAATTCTTTTCTTTGCAGTTACTTCTTTAATGATAAATCAAATTCTTCATTTTCAAAAAATACCTGAAATACCTGGTAAGGAATGGAACTTTACATTTTATTTGAGGAGTAATTGGAAAACTGGGAAAGAAAACCATTTTTAACAGATATAAACACTGCATTTCTTCTGGTAGGAGTCACTCTGACGGACAGTTGTAGTTTTTCTGATCAAGGATCACTCACTTCTTATTATTTGATGGAAGAACTGGAGGTTTTAAAGGAATATAAACACAAGTTCTTCTAACCCAAATATCATACTCTGTTTATTCAGGTGCTGTAGAGTGGTATAACTTTTCACATAATTATGCAAATCTTACTATATGCTTATTATGTCCTTCCTTAAATCAAGAGGTAAACCTCCCATCACTAAAAGTTATTCTTTTGAGTTGTAGGCACATAGTCCTTAACTGATAGTTGCTAACAGGAAGTTGGAAAGGACCATATATATATACTCGGTCCTCATCTCTTCATTTCAGCCTAAAGAAAGATTTAAAAAGGACACAGAGCTCTTGGATAGGCAGAATTAATATAATAAAAATGGCCATTCTACCAAAAGCTTTATATAAATTTAACGCTATCCCTATAAAGATGCCTATGTCGTTCTTTAAAGACATAGAAAAAGCAATTCTCAAATTCATTTGGAACAACAAGAAACCAAGAATTGCCAAAGCTCTACTGAGCAAGAAAGATGAAACAGGTGGTTTTGCCATTCCAGATCTAAAACTATACTATAGGGCCATAGTAAAAAAGACAGCATGGTACTGGTATCAAGACAGGGAAGAAGACCAATGGAATAGAATAGAAGACCCCGAAACAAATCCTCAAATCTTTAAACATCTGATTTTTGACAAAGGGGGACAAAAAATTACATGGAGAAGTGACAGCCTCTTCAACAAATGGTGCTGGACAAACCAGTCTTCCACCTGCAGAGTTGAAATTAGACCCATATCTTTCTCCTTGCACAAGAATCAAATCAAAATGGATCAAGGAGCTTGGTATCAAACCAGCTATGTTGCAACTGATAGGAGAAAAAATTGGTCCAACACTTCAACATTTGGGAGTAGGCAAAGACTTTCTCAACAGGTCTCCGAAAGTGAAGGAAGTAAAGTCAAAAATCAGTGAATGGGATGCCGTAAAGCTAAAAAGCTTTTGTACTGCCAAGGAAACAATCAAAAGAGTCAAGAGGTTTCCTACAGAAATGGAGAGTATCATGGACTATGATTCCTCAGACAAGGGTCTCATATCCAGAATCTATAAAATCCTCAAAAATGTCA
>PVKS010051918.1:0-10954 GCA_004027875.1 Aplodontia rufa
GAAGCCGGTTGATCAGGCATTTAGCTGTTAACTAAAATCTTGTGGGTTAAAATCCCATCAGTCTAGGAGTCAAATTGAGAATTAAGGATTTAGCTTAATAAAAGTGGTTGATTTGCATACAGTTGATGTAGAATAGATTTCTGCAATCCTTATCTCAGGAGTTAAATATATTGTATTTACTTAAAGCTTTGAAGGCTTTTGGTCTAGTTAACCTAAACTCCTAATTCAAATTTGATAGTAAGGGGGTAAGTGGAAGGGTAAGGGATGACAAGATTGCTATGGCAGGTAAAGGAAAGAATTGTTTTGTATTTTCAAATTGTCAGTTTATTTTTATGTTGTTAGGTGATGGGAATAATGTGAGAGAAGTTAAGTAGATTAAGCATAGATAGAAAAATAAATTAAGAAGGGCTATAATAACCATGGAGATAGAGATAATAATAATATCGTTATCAATTAATTCTTTCAAGATTAATCATTTTGGTATAAATCCGGTTAAGGGAGGCAATCCTCCTAATGATAGGAGAATAATTAGTGTAATTAAGGTAAGTAGAGGGGTTTTATTTCATAGTATTGAGAATGAGAGGGCAGACGTAGTTTTATTCAAGATAAGGAGTATGAATATAGAGGAGGTTAATATGATATAAATTAGGAGATTCAGAGTGGTTAATATAGGGTTAAATGTTATGACAGCTACTATTCATCCTAAATGGGCAATTGATGAGTATGCTATAATTTTTCGGAGTTGGGTTTGGTTAAGGCCTCCTCAGCCACCTATTAGAATAGATAAGAATGCTATTATTAGGATTAGGATGTGGTCGGTTGATTGAGTAATTTGGAGTAAAATGGAAAGGGGGGCGATTTTTTGTCATGTGAGTAAAATTAGGCCTGTTAATAAGGAGATGCCTTGTGTTACTTCAGGGACTCAGAAGTGAAAGGGGCTAGGCCTAGTTTTATTGCGAGGGCTAATGTGAGCATGTAGGATTGAATATGATTAGAAGGGTAAATTAGAGTTCATTGTCCAGAGTTTATAAAGTTTATAACGACTGCTATTATGAGGATTATGGATGCGGTTGCTTGTGTAAGGAAATATTTGGATGCGGCTTCAGTGGAGCGCAGGTTGGCTTTTTTAATTAATATGGGGGTAATTGCTAGTATGTTTATTTCTAAGCCAATTCATACTAATAATCAGTGGGAGCCAAGTAAAGCAATTACTGTTCCTATAAAAAGCAAAAAAATTATAATAATGGAGGTGACTGGGTTAATTAGTACGGGAAGGATGTAAACCAACATTTTCGGGGTATGGGCCCGATAGCTTAATTAGCTGACCTTACTAGTAGGATGTGGTGTAATTGGTAGCACAGAGAATTTGAGTTCTCAGGAGTGGGTTCAAATCCCCTTATCTTAGAAATAAGAGGATTATAACCTCTATTATTTACTCTGTCAAAGTAACTCTTTTATCAGACATATTTCTTAGGTTTGAGGAGGGATGCTTGCTGTAATGATAGGTATAGATGTATGTCATATACATATGGCTAGGGTTAATGGAAGAAAATTTTTTCACAGTAAATGTATTAGTTGATCATATCGGAAGCGAGGATATGATGCTCGAATCCATAGAAATAGGGAAGTCAAAGCTAAGGTTTTTATGATGAAATTGATTGTAAATATTTCAGGCCAATGGGGGTTGAGAAAAGTACCTAGAAATAGAATAGTGGTTAGTGCGTTTATTATAATAATATTCATATATTCTGCTATAAAAAATAGGGCGAATGGGCCTGCGGCATATTCTACATTAAATCCGGAGACTAATTCTGATTCTCCTTCTGTAAGATCAAAGGGGGCTCGGTTTGTTTCTGCTAGTGTGGATACGAATTGCCAGTGCTCAGGAGGGTAAGAGAAGTCATGTGTGTTGTTGTGTGATAATTAGGTTAGGAAGGGTAAATGATCCATTTATCAGGAGAATAGAAAGGAGAATAATGGCTAAAGTTACTCCATAAGAGATTGTTTGTGCTACAGCTTGTAAGGCCCCAATTAAGGCGTACTTGGAATTGGAGGCTCAGCCTGATCATAAGTGGCATAGACGGCAAGACTGGAGGTGGCTAAAAGAAAGAGGACTCCTATATTTATATTAATTAAGGGTATTGGTATAGGTATAGGGATTCATATTGTCAGTGCTAAAGTTAGAGCTAGTGTTGGGGCAATAATGAATAAGGTGACGGATGAGGTAAGGGGTTCTAAGGGTTCTTTAATGAATAATTTTATTGCATCGGAGAATGGTTGAAAGAGGCCGTAAGGTCCGACAATATTTGGTCCTTTGCGTAGTTGTATATAACCTAATAATTTTCGTTCAAGCAAGGTGAGAAATGCTATAGCAATTAAAATTGGTAGAAGTAAGGCTAATAAGTTAAGTAAAAACATGTAAGTGTTAAGAAGAGGAGTTGAACCTCTGATGGTAAAGTTTTAAGTTTTATGCAATTACCGGGCTCTGCCATCTTAACAAACCCTGATCTAGGGCCAGAGAATAGATCTTATGAGATTAAGATTATATCATCTATTAGGATTAAGGCGTTCTTAAAGAATAGGCCTTATTTCTCTTGTCCTTTCGTACTGGGAGAAATTTATAATAGATAGAAACCGACCTGGATTGCTCCGGTCTGAACTCAGATCACGTAGGACTTTAATCGTTGAACAAACGAACCTTTAATAGCAGTTACACCATTTGGATGTCCTGATCCAACATCGAGGACGTAAACCCTATTGTGGATAGGAACTCTTGAATAGGATTGTGCTGTTATCCCTAGGGTAACTTGTTCCGTTGATCAAGTATTGGGTCAATTAATGAGTAATAATTTAGACTGGTATGTCTTAATTAAAATCATTCGGAGATTGTTTTATTTTCCGAGGTCACCCCAACCAAAATTTTTAACTTATAGATTGTTTTTTATCTCTATTGAGGAAGAGTAAATTAACTTAAGCTAATTGATTTAAGCTCCATAGGGTCTTCTCGTCTTATTTTATTATTCTCGCCTCTTCACGAGAAGGTCAATTTCACTGATTGTAAGTAAGAGACAGTTTAACCCTCGTCTAGCCATTCATACAAGTCCTTATTTAAAGAACAAGTGATTATGCTACCTTTGCACGGTCAGGATACCGCGGCCATTAAACGTATGTCACTGGGCAGGCAGTGCCTCTAATACTATTTATGCTAGAGGTGATGTTTTTGGTAAACAGGCGGGGTTAATGTTTGCCGAGTTCCTTTTACTTATTTGAATCTTTCCTTTAGAATGCATACCTGTGTTGGGTTAACAGTATAGTTTATAATTAATGTAACTTTGGGTTTTGGTTATATGGCTGTTAACTATCAGTGATATATTCAATCTGATATAAGCTTATGCAAGGAGAAAATTTTCTTGTTACTTATATTAATAGTATTTCTTCTATGATTTTATAGATTAGTCCAGTATATAACTAGGAGGTGGGGTAAAATAGTGGAATCAAGTCAGAATCTTGTCATGTTAAGCTTGAACGCTTTTTTAATTGATGGCTGCTCTTAGGCCAACTATGGTGCTTAGGTGAATTTACTCTCTAGTTAAGGTTGTTTCCTTTATCTAAAGAGCTGTCCCTCTTTAGACTATAGTTTAAATTTATATTAGGATTTATTTTTCTTTAGATAAATTTAAAGTTGAACTTAAATTCTTTCCTGGACAACCAGCTATCACCAGGCTCGGTTGGCTTTTCACCTCTACTCCCAAGTCTTTCCACTATTTTGCCACATAGATGGATTTGCTCTGTTAGCTGCTTAGGAGTAGCTCGTCTGGTTTCGGGGTACTTAGCTAAAGTTCTTTTTGTAAAGTGAATTCTAATTAATTCATTATGCAAAAGGTATGAGGACTAGGCTCTGCTTTTCTATACTGTAATTGGATCTTTCATCTTTCCCTTACGGTACTGCCTCTATTGCTTCAATAGTGTGAGTTCTATCTCCTATACTGTCACGGTAGTAAATGGTTTAGTTTATAATATTAATGTAATTTTATGTAATTGATATGTGAGCTAGAAATGGTTCAAAATGTTCAATTGTTGATGAAATCTTCTGGGTGTAGGCCAGGTGCTTTAATTTAAGCTACATTTTGGTTAATCCAAGCACACTTTCCAGTATGCTTACCTTGTTACGACTTATCTCTTCTCATTGTATTCTATTAGTTAATTATTTATTTGTTAGAAGTGTTAGATTTGAAGAGGGTGACGGGCGGTGTGTGCGCACTTTATGGCCCTATTCAGCTGAACACTCTATTTTCAGCTTACTACTAAATCCGCCTTAAGTTTTTAGTTTCATAAAAACTATCGTGGGTTTTTCTAATATCAGAAAATGTAGCCCATTTCTTTCCACCTTATAGGCTACACCTTGACCTAACGTTTTAATGCGAAATGCTCCTGCTTACTGTTAGTCCTTGTGAGGGTTTGCTGAAGATGGCGGTATATAGACTGATTTAGCAAAAGGTGGTGAGGTATAATGGGGTTTATCGATTATAGAACAGGCTCCTCTAGAGGGATGTAAAGCGCCGCCAAGTTCTTTGAGTTTTTAGCTTTGGCTAGTAGTACTCTGGCGAATTTTCTTGTCATAGGAAATTTATGTTTAGGGCTAAGTATAGTGGGGTATCTAATCCCAGTTTAGGTCTTAGCTGTCGTGTTTTCAGGATTACTAAGGTTACTTTCGTAGCAGGTTTTTACTGGAGCTAGGGGCTTTTTACAGCTTAGTTGAGTCTTAACCTTATTGTAATTATGGCCTTAAACACACTTTACGCCGTAAATTTATTAACTAGGGTTAATCGTATGACCGCGGTGGCTGGCATGAAATTTACCAACCCTTAGAGCAGTATAGCTTAGTCAAATTTTCATTTATAGCTTAATTTTAATCACTGCTGTATACCGTGGGGGTGTGGCTTTGCAAGGTGTCATGAGCTGCTAAAGTTAAGCGTGCTTGATTCCTGCTCCTTTTATCTAGATTAGATGAGGAGGGCATTTTCACTGGGGTGCAGATTCTTGCATGTGTAAGCTTACTGGAAGTTAATAAAAAGGCTAGAACCAAACCTTTGTGTTTATGGGGTATAACATACCCATCTAAGCATTTTCAGTGCTTTGCTTTAGGTTAAGCTACATTAACGAGTTGTAATTGATTAAGTAGTAATTTATATACTCGGACATCTTATATGGGTTAATTAAGTAGGAGTATTATGTAAGTATTATGACTAATGGGCAAGTGGAAATTCTCTATTCGCGTCAGGTGGGAGTTGAATGTCTTATAATATTTTGAAGGGTTAATTGTGGAAAGTAGAAGATACTGATGTAAAAGTTAAGGAAAGGGGTCTCTATATAAGTAAAATAAAAAAAAATTTTTAGGAAAAAAAATCATGTATGATTTTTGTATTGGCAAATTTCTGGTCCCAAAACATGGATATATATGCACCATGGTAGAAACTTGAGGAGAAAGAAAGGTGACTCATAAGTACAGCTACAATTGGGTTGACTGCAACAGGGCCTCTGACGGCCAATACTGAGTGGAAGCATCCCCCCCCAAAAAAAACCTACCACAGGTATGACAGTTCAGTTATGTGTGAGCATGGGCTGATTAGTAACTAATCCATTGTGATGTCTTATTTAAGGGGAACGTATGGGTGATAACGCATTTAATGGCCCTGAGGTAGGAACCAGATGTCTGATGAAGTACGAGAATAGCTACCCCCAAGATTGTATGGGATCAGGTCAAGAAGAGGGACACGTATTGGGTGGGTTGATGGTTTCATGGAGGGTGGTAGATTAAGAGACCACAGATGGAAGAGGATAGTCATTTGGACAAGGACTTACTATGACTAAAATGGGGTATGTACGGTAAAGAAATTAATGTGCTATGTACTATAAGGGTAGTCTGGGGTTAGGCTTATCCAATTGGTAGAGGAATTTCAGTGAAGGTAGCATTTTATGGTGCATGGGTATTATGGATGTTTTAATGCTTGCTTATATGAGGGGGGGTTAATGTACTATATACATAAAATGTACTATGTACTATTAAGAATAGTTAGTATATACATGATATTCATGTGGAAGTGCATTAATGCACGATATACATATCTAATTGAAGTTAGGTGCTGTTAAACAAATGTAGCAGGGAATAGTTTAAAATAGAATGTCAGCTTTGGGAGTTGACGGTGGAATGTTTATTTCTTCCTTGATTTGTCCTGAGGAGGCATAGCCTCCATTTCTGGTTTACAAGACCGGGGTAATGATTACACTATCAGGGCCTACCATTTTAGGAGTTTGTCTTCTATTAAACTGGTAAATGGTATTATTAAAAGGATTATAAGGAAATAGAGGATAGAGGCCAGTTGTCCAATGATGATAAATGTGTATTCAACTGGCTGTCCTCCAATTCATGTAAGAGTAAATAGGTCAGCTGCGAGGATCCAGAATAAGCACTGACTTAAAGGACGAAAGGCCATGCTTCGTTGTTTTGATATATGTAGAAGAGGAAAGAGGATTAAAATAAGAATGGAAAATACTAGGGCTAAGACACCTAATTTATTAGGGATTGATAGTAAAATAGCGTAGGCGAATAGGAAGTACCATTCTGGTTTAATATGAGGCAGGGTGTTTAGAGGGTTAGCTGGGGTATAATTGTCTGGATCACCTAGAAGGTCAGGGGAAAATAAAACAAGGATCATAAAAAATATAGTTAGGAGGATAAGACCCAAAATATCTTTAATTGTATAATAAGGATGAAATGGGATTTTGTCGGAGTCTGATGCTAAACCAGAAGGGTTGTTAGATCCAGATTCATGAAGAAATAAAAGATGGATTATTACTAGGGCTATAATAATGAATGGAAGTACAAAGTGGAATGCAAAAAATCGAGTGAGGGTGGCTTTATCCACAGAAAATCCCCCTCAGATTCATTCTACTAGGTTGGTTCCGATATAGGGAATTGCAGATAGAAGGTTAGTAATTACTGTAGCCCCTCAGAATGATATTTGTCCTCATGGGAGAACATAGCCTATAAATGCTGTGGCTATAACGGCAAATAGAAGGAGAATGCCAATATTTCATGTCTCATTAAAGAGATAAGAGCCATAGTATAGGCCTCGGCCTACATGCAGGTATAAGCAGATAAAGAATAATGAGGCTCCGTTGGCGTGTATGTAGCAAATTAGTCACCCATAATTAACGTCTCGGCAGATATGGGTGACAGAGGAGAATGCTGTTATGGTATCAGATATGTAATGTATAGCTAGGAATAAGCCTGTTATAATTTGGACAATTAGGCAGAAACCTAGAAGGGATCCAAAGTTTCATCATGCTGAGATATTTGATGGGGCAGGTAAGTCAATAAATGAATGATTAATGATTTTTATTAGTGGGTGAGTTTTACGGATATTAGTCATTAGTGTTTTTATAGTTGAATTAACAACGATGATTTTTCATGTCATTGGTCATGGTTTAATTCCATGTGAAAACTATGACATACATAGATTATTTATTAAGTACAATTTTTGTATTGGGGTTTGTTGGATTAGCTTCTAAGCCCTCTCCTATTTATGGAGTGCTTGGGTTGATTGTAAGCGGGGCCGTTGGGTGTGGACTAGTACTGTGATACGGAGGTCCGTATCTGGGGTTAATAGTATTCTTAATTTATTTAGGTGGGATGTTAGTGGTGTTTGGATATACTTCTGCTATAGCAATAGAAGAATATCCAGAGTCGTGGGGGTCAAGTGCAGCTATGATGGGGGCATTATTACTGGGTTTAGTTTGTGAGCTGGTGATCTTATGAGTTATGGTTTTAGGGGATGAGGTGGAGGTTGTAGTTGAGCTTAATAGTATGAATGATTGAGTGTTAATTGATGAGGGGGATCTTAGTTTAATTCAGGAAGATTCAATAGGAGTGGCTGCTTTATATAGTTATGCGAGCTGATTGATAGTTGTAGCGGGGTGGTCATTATTTGTCAGTGTATTTATTGCTATTGAAATTACTCGGGGAAATTAGTAGGTAATAGCCAAGGCTATTATTAAGGATATTAAAAAGGATAGAAAATATAGTTTAATTAAGCCTTTATGATGGGAGGACGTAGTTGAAGCTAATATTTGGGTTTTGGCAATAAATTTTGGAGCCAATTTTTCTAGTCAGATTAGGTCTAGAAGGGTTGAGGCTAATTTTTGACTTGAGTGGAGATTTAGGCCTGGGTATAAGCGATGAGAGATAGTGGGGAAGTATCCTAGTATTGTGGAAAAATTAATAGTGGGGGAGTTTGTATTAAGTTTTAAATTGAGTGTTAGTAAATTCAGTTCCATGGCTAATGTAAAACCTAGCAATGTAACTAATAGTGCAGTTAATTTTAGGTGAAGAGGTATTGTTGTAAGTGGGATATTTATTGGAGGGATATTTGATGTTAATAAAAATCCTGCAAAAATGCTTCCTAGGAGGAGTTGTTTGATAGAGTTGATAAGTTGGGGGTTGTTTTCATTAATGCAAACTGGAGGAGAATCGTGGTTGTCCAAGGAGGGCATAGAATACAATGCAAGTACTGTAAATAGCTGTTAGGGAGGTTGCAATGAGAGTAATTAGGAGGGCTCAGGCATTGGTATACGACGTGTTTGCGGACTCGATAATGAGATCTTTAGAGTAAAATCCAGTGAGAAAGGATGTGCCTGTGAGGGCGAGGCTTCCAATGATGAGGGAGGAGGAGGTGAAGGGTATTGTTTTAAAAAGAGACCTCCTATCTTACGAATGTCCTGTTCATCATTTAGATTATGGATAATTGATCCAGAGCCTATAAATAGCATAGCTTTAAAGAATGCGTGAGTACAGATATGTAGAAATGCAAGGTAGGGTTGATTAATGCCAATTGTAACTATTATTAATCCTAGTTGGCTTGAAGTGGAGAATGCGACAATTTTTTTAATATCATTTTGAGTTAGTGCACAAATGGCTGTGAATAGGGTGGTGAGGGCCCCTAAACATAGAATGATGCTTTGGATTAATTTATTATATTCAATTATAGGGTAGAATCGGATTAACAGGAAGACTCCGGCCACAACTACAGTACTAGAGTGAAGGAGGGCGGATACAGGGGTTAGACCTTCTATGGCTGCCGGGAGTCAGGGGTGAAGGTTAAATTGGGCTGATTTTCCAGTAGTGGCTAAAACAAGGCCAAGAAGAGGTAAAGTGTAGCTCTCTATCATGAATAGCTGTTGGAAGTTTCATGAGTTGGAGTGGAGTATAAATCAGGCTATAGAGAGAATAAAGCCTATATCTCCAATGCGATCATACAAAATTGCTTGGAGAGCTGCTGTATTAGCATCAGATCGTCCATGTCATCAGCCGATGAGGAGAAAAGATATAATCCCTACACCCTCTCATCCAATGAATAGTTGAAATAGATTGTTTGCAGAGACCAGGATTATTATTGTAATGAGAAATATAAGAAGGTTTTAAAAAAATTGGCTTATGGCAGGATCAAAGTGTATGTATCATAATGAGAATTCCATAATAGACCAAGTGACAAATAGGGCTACGGGCATGAATATGATTGAGAAGTAATCTAGTTTAAAGCTTATAGAGATATTAAAGGAATGAATGGTAATTCAGTGTCAGTTTGAGATAATGGATTCATAGTTAGAGTTGATGAATATGAGGGTTGGTACCAGAGTAAAGCATAGGGCAGTATAATAGAGGTTTTAATGTATTTGGGGTATATATTAATCTCAGTTGAATTGGTTAATGAAATTAAGATTGGAGTTAGTAAAGAGAGTAACGATAGTAAAGTTAAGGAAGGGGTTAAATAATTGATTACTTTTATTTGGAGTTGCACCAATTTTTTGGTTCCTAAGACCAATGGATTACTTCTATCCTATAAAAGTTGAGATAGCCATGGGTTTAGACATGGAGGCATGAATTAGCAGTTCTTGCATACTTTCTCGGTAAATAAGAAGGAATTACCTTCTATTACTAGATTCACAATCTAAGGTTTTAGTTAAACTATATTTACAGTAAAGGAATCCAAGGATAATTGTTGGGTTAATGGAGAGGAGAATCAAGGGTAGGATGTGCATAGCTATAAGCATGTTTTCTCGTGTATGGGAGGGGGTAATGTTAAGGGCGTGGTATGTAAATTTGCCCCGTTGGGTTATAATAAGTATGTAAAGTGAGTATAGGGCTGTAATTAAGATATTTAGTCCTATTAAGATTATAGTATAGGTTGATCATGAGAATGTTGATGAGATAATGAATAATTCTCCAATAAGGTTGATGGAAGGAGGGAGAGCTAGATTTGTTAGACTGGCTAATATTCACCATGCTGCTATTAGAGGAAGAATTGATTGCAGGCCACGAGCAAGAATTAGAGTTTGGCTGTGAATACGTTCATAGTTGGTGTTAGCTAGACAAAATAGTATGGAAGAGGTTAGGCCGTGGGCGATTATTAGTGCAGTTGCTCCTATAAAGCTTCAGGGGGATTGGATTAGGATTGCTACAATTACCAAGGCTATGTGACTGACTGATGAGTAAGCAATTAATGATTTTAAGTCTGTTTGTCGTAGGCAGATAGAGCTTGTTATGATTATTCCTCATAAAGATAATATAAGAAAGGGGTAGGCTATGTACTCTGTGACTGGGTTTAGAATTGTTGTCACTCGAATTATACCATAGCCCCCCAGTTTTAGGAGAATGGCAGCTAAAACTATTGAGCCAGCAATAGGTGCTTCAACGTGCGCTTTAGGTAATCAAAGATGTAGGCTATAAAGAGGTATTTTTACTATAAAGGCTATTATACATGCTAATCATAGAATGTTGTTGGTTCATGAAGAAGTGAGATTTGAACATAGGTAGAGAGTTATTATAAAGTTTAAAGACCCTAGTGATTTTTGTATAACAATTAAGGCTACCAGTAGAGGTAGAGATCCAATCAAC
>PVKS010051919.1:0-10953 GCA_004027875.1 Aplodontia rufa
AAAGAGAGAAGGAGAGAGAGAGAGAGAGAGAATAAATTTTTATGTAGTTTTTCACATGGCTTCTGTTGCTCTGACACTTAGTTGTGTACATGGGTGCTGGGGATTGATCCGGTGTACTCTCGCATGCTGGGCAAGTGCAGTAACCATCAAGCCACCACTCCAGTCCCACTTTATTTTAATACTACCTGGCATCCCTGACTTCGCTGGTGTCATTATCTCAGCTAAGCATATTCTTCCCACTGTGAGGTCAGTTTCAGAAACTTAAAGAGGCCCATCTCAAAATAAAAAATAAAAAGGGCTAGTGATGTAGATCGATGATAAAGCACCAGAGTTCAATTACCAGTACTAAAAAAAATAAATTAAAAAATAATGAAAGTATTGAAAGTTAATTAAACTCTCTAAGTAATGATAGGCATATACAAGTTTCTTTCAACATAGTTACTGAAAGCAATTCTACTTTCAAAGGGTATGCCTAATATTTATGCCAATTCTAAAACATCAGGGAGAAACCCAAATTAGGCACCATAGCTTAAAAATAGAATCCATAAGGTCTATAACTGAAACCATATTAATATATATGTTACATATGAAATTAAAAATTATAATTCAGTTTCTATCAATCAGCTATATTGATTTAGAGCCTAAAGTTAATATTGCTATAAGGTGCCAGTAGTTTGTTATTTTATTGGGACTTGGTAATTAGGAAAAATTCTCACACAAAAAAAATTCTAGAGCAAATTCATTCTGAGTATTAAAGACTTAAACATTTTATCTATACTGATTTAATATTCATGTATTAAAGTTGACATTTTTATATACCTCTTAAGTTATGAATCCCTCATGATATATTTATACATGTATAATTTTATAAATGGCAATACTATAGAAAACCAGACTATAATTTTATTATTGTTTTATATTTTAGTGTAATGAATAATCATCAATTTCATGTCATTCTATGAAATGTGGTCATCTTTAGCCTTATCTTATAAATAATATAAAAATGCATATAGGACATCTAGTAGCAACAAAGCTAGGAAAGAAGATGAATTTCTGATCTGTGATTTTGAAATTACTATCTTAATTTTCACTTCTATTCTAAATTTAGAAAAACATTTACTTTCCACTTGGGAGACACAATTAAATCTAGATGACTTTATTTTTCGTGGTGCTAGGGAGTAGAACCCACGGTTTGGGTATGCTAAGCAAGTACTCCACCACTGAGCCATATTCTCAGCCTCACAATTAAATCTAAACAATAGCTCCTTTTATAAAGAACTATTTTATATATTTCTTAAACTTCTAGGCATTTTTATATAACTATTTTATATTTAATGTATTCTTTCCCAATGTATAGTGCTTGTCAATTAATTTTTATCAGGAACACTCTTGGAGATAAACTAATTAAGCTGTTGTCCAAGTGGGATTTGAAAGCCACAGGGAAAGGCCTTTCCCAAACCTCCTCCCCAGATTCCCTAGGCATCTGTCAGTCATTAATATGATAGTTTGAATTAGTTTATTAGTTACGAACTTGTTAGCCTTCTAAGAAATGAGACCACAGAACTCAGTGGAAAGAGAAAGGGCCATTGTCAGGCTGTAAGTATGCAGTGAAGAGCAATGGGCAGTTTGGGGAGTAGCAAAAGAAGGCATATGTCTTGAAAAATGAACAGAAACATAAAGGTCCCTCAGAAACACAGGAAGGCCTCATGGAGAAAATCTTTACCTACTTTACAAATTTTCAAGTAATCCAGAGTATTTAATTTATGCAGTTGATCCCAAGCAGTATTCAAATGTTCTATATCTTAAATACTAAATGCAACCAGAGATGACAAAAGGTTCAAACAGTTAAGAAATATGTAAGTAATTACCTTTTTTTTTTTTTTTTTGGTGTTAGAAAATTATAGGCTGAATTTCGTATCGCTGTGAGTGTGTTCTATTTACTGGTTTTTTTCTTCTAGCAGTTAAAAACCAGTAACCTACAGGAAAACAGTAGTGTAATCTCAGCATTCTATTGAGAGCCAGGTGTGGTGGCTTAGGCCTATAGTCCCTATAATTCAGGAGGCTGGGGCAGAAGAAACCCAGGCTTAAGGCCAAACTCCCCAACTTAGCAAAGACTCTGTTTCAAAATTAAAAAATAAAAAAAGTTAGGGGTGGAGCTCAGTGATAAAGCATCCTGGGTTCAATCCCCAGCCCCCCTCCTCTGAACAACAACAACAAAAAAAAAACCAAGAAACAAAATTCTAAAATTCTATTAAGGTTGATTATAATTATCAGCTGTTGAACCAAAATTGACATGGCAAAGTCACTTTATTGTAATTTGTAGTGAAGTGAAGATGTATGTTTTTAATCTCTTATTAGAAAAGATGAGATTACTGAATGTTTAAACGATTAGATAAAAAACGTTATTCTCTGTATGCAATTAGGTAAATGGGCTATAATCTGCTATTGAATTCAAAATCTTAAAAACCTAATATAAGATTGAGTACTGGGGGCCCTGGAGTGGTAGATTTAAATCCTACCTTAGGCACTTAATAGCTACAACTAAACAGAGTGTAATAATTTACATTAGTTAATGTCTATCTGCCTATTTCCTGATTTGTGAATGGAGTTAATAATTGTACCTGGCAGGTAGTAAATTTTAGTTATATAGTCATTGTTATTAACTATCTTCCCTACAACTGTTGTGAAGTTGGAAAAGGTAGATTTTGAAGTAGGTCATAAAAGATGAGTGACTTGCTATAAACATTTGTTGAGTCAAATCCATTTTTTTTGCACTTTGCCTGTATGTATAAAACATATAATTTATGTCCTAATACCAAAAAATTTAAATATCTATCTTGATATGTCATTTCAATCGTGATTTAAGTTGTCTTTCTCTACCACTTGCAGACTGTCTTTAGAAGTTTATGGGAAAAAATACTTAAAAAAGAATAGACATATACGTACAGTTTAAGGGAAATGGTATGATTTCAGTAGATAAAGAAAATTAGTAGGGCTACTTAGTTACTATATTGTTTCCATCTTCTAAGCAACAAGACACGTTTTCTTTCTTTTTTTTAAGAGAGAGAGAGAGAGAAAGAGAGAAACAATTTTTTATTTTAGTTTTACATGGGGCCTTTTTTGCTCTAAGACTTAATTGCGTATGTGCTGCTGGGGTTCAAACTTGTGTACTTGCACATGCCAGGCAAGCGCTGCAACCGCTGAGCCACCGCGCCAGCTCCCACAAGACACATTTTCAAACTGAAAAAAAAAAAAACAAAAAAAAAAAAACAAAAAACCTCAAAATACTTCTTGGTGGCACATGCCTGTAATCCCAGTGGCTCAGGAGGCTGAGGCAGGAGGACTGCAAATTCAAAGCCAGCATCTGAAACTTGGTGAGACCCTGTCTCAAAACAAAATAAAAAATAAAAAGGGCTGGGGATGTAGCTCAGGGATTGAATACCCCTGGGTTCATTCTATGTTACCAAAAAAAAAAAAAAAAATTAGGAAATGACCCTCTAGGCCCTCCAGATAAAACTTCACCTTATCCACCCGCCTGGGACAGGTGTTAAAATTTGCAAATCTGTTGATACCTTGTATTAGAAATTCAGAACTCTTAAGACCAGCTACTTTTATACATCCAACTTCGAATGCCTTATCCAATCCATTTCATTCACACAACGCGTGTAGATTATGTTGGTGAGGACTTACTTTCACTTACAAGTGGAGAAGTAAACTCCTTTGCTATTTGACTTTGTCCAAATTGAGCACATCATGGTGCTTCATTTAGAAATGTTAAATTAACAACTAGGCAGACTAGAAGCCCACATTTATGTGAAGGAATAAATTCCATCTACTCACAGAGTTGAAGATTCCAGGACTCCAGATAATCATACCTAGACGCTGGAAGAATTTGTCCACTTATTTCACAACCAATATCATAATCTCTGAGAAATAATGTTAGAAAGAGGTAGGGGTCCGCAGCTTTCTAGAAAAGCGCGGACTGACAACTTTCCAAAATTTAATAATTTAATAACGTAAATCTTATTTTTTTTGAAGGAGGGGCAGATACTGGAGCTGAATCCCCAGCCCTTTTTATTTTTTATTTTGAGACAGGGTCTTGCTAAATTGCTGAGATGGGCCTCCAACTGGGATTACAGGATTGTGTCACTGAGCCTGGGTGGAAAGCTTGATTCTGATAGCCTATAATGTTCTATAGCAATGTATTAAATGTTAGGCTATGGACATTCATGAAATTAAATAATGATCATTAGAAAACAACATGGACTTTCTCATAAGGTCATTCACAACAAAAAAAATTATTTTTTTGCTAAATTATTGGATTGGTATATCAGGGGAATTCTGCAGCTTGCCTTCACTAATTACCTTGGATGAACACTAAGATGAGCTGACCATTGTAATAAGAATTACTTATAAATATGGAATTTAACTGTGGGAAAGAATTAAAGTATCTCAAACCAAGGCTGGAACTAGTGGAAAGGGATCAAATCGTATCTGGTTCATGACAAGAGTATTTAAGGGGCTGGAGCGGTGGCTCTGCGGTTATGGCGCTTGCCTGGCATGCGCAAGTACATGGGTTCAAACCCCAGCACCCACGTACACAACGAAGTGTGGTAGCAATGAAAGCCATGTGAAAAACTCAATAAAAATTGATTCTCTCTGTCTCTCTCTCTCACTGTCTTTAAAAAAAAAGAGTATTTAAGGCAGAAGGACAGAAACACCTGCAAGAACAAATCTATGATGCCTTATTAGAAATGGCAGACAAGAGAATCATTTTTAGCGGAAAGAAGAAGAGGTGATTTAAGTTATAAGGAAGTAAACGTTGTTGATCAAGGAAACCAAAGAAAAGGCAAAATACAAAGCCGGGCTAGGTAGGTATGACACTTACATGGTTCTGGGGATGCGTGTTTCATGCATAATGCTTTTGGATCACTGCTGTTTTCTGATGCTAGCTCATCAGATGACAAAGGCATCCTTCCTGGTTTTTGATATGATAGGTTTATGATAGCAAGCTGTAATTCTCGAGCATTGTTTCTCAACCCTGGCTGCAATTAGAGATATTTAAAAATACCAATGCCAAGTGTTTCAACCCAGGCCAATTAAGTCAATCTCTTGGGGTGCAGCCTGGTCTTCAGTATTTTTTAAAAGCTCCCCCAAGTGAATTTAATGTGCAGTGAAAGTTGTGAATTACTGTCCTAATGGGAAGTGTCTATTGTACACTGCTCTCAGACTTCGACCTGCATATGAATTACTTGGTGGATCTTGTTAAAATGCAGATTTTGGATTAATAAAACTGGGTTGGGGCCTGAGATTCAGAATTTTTATCATAAGTTTCCAGTTGGGTGGGGTGGCCCATGTTTGTAATCTCAGTGACTCAGGAAGGGTTAATAGTAGGATCATGAAGTTCTAGGCCAGCCTCAGCAATTTAGCAAAGCCCTAAGCAACTTAGCAGAGACCCTGTCTTAAAATAAAAAAATAAAATTACAGTGGCACACACCTTTAATTCCAGTGGCTTGGGAGGCTGAGATCACAAGTTCAAAGCCAGCCGCAGCAATTTAGTGTGGCTCTAAGCAACTCAGAGAGACCTTGTCTCAAAAATAAAAAAACAGGGGCTGGAGCGGTAGCTCTGTGGTTACAGCACTTGCCTGGCATGTGCAAGTACATGGGTACAAACCCTAGCACCTACATACACAACTAAGTGTCAGAGCAACGAAAGCCATGTGAAAACTCAATAAAAATTGATTCTGTCTCTCTCTCGCTGTCCTTCTCTCTTTAAAAAAAAAAACAAAACAAAAAGGGCTGGAGATATGGTTCAATGGTTAATGCTCCTGTGTTAAATTCCCAGTACCAAAATTGAAA
Source organism: Aplodontia rufa (assembly GCA_004027875.1). Lineage (NCBI taxonomy): Eukaryota > Metazoa > Chordata > Mammalia > Rodentia > Aplodontiidae > Aplodontia > Aplodontia rufa. The sequence continues at coordinate 5,860 of PVKS010051919.1, forward strand.
AGAAAAAAAAAACAAAGAAAGAGAGAGAGACTAGGGGGTTGGATTTTTAGCTCCTTGGCAGAAGTGCTTGGCCCTGAGTTTGGTCTTCAGCCCTAAAAGAAAAAAAAAGGCTGGGAATGTAGCTCAGGGGTAAAGTGCCCCTGGGTTCAATCTCCAGTACAAAAATAAAAAAGAGAAAAAGAAAAGAAAAGAAATCGGAGCCAGGAATAGTGGTGCACACCTGTAATACCAGGGACTCAGGAGGCTAAAGCAGGAGGATTGCAAATTCGAGGCTCTAATTAACTTGGACCCTGTTCTCAAAATAAAAAATATAAATAAATATTAAAAAGGGCTGGGAATGTATATCAGTGATAGAGCACCCCTGGTTTCAATCCCTAGTACCAAAAAGAAGGAAGAAGAGGGAGGAGCAGGAGGAGGAGGAGGAGAAAGAACGAGAAGGAGAAGGAGAAAACTCCACAATATGAGAGAAAATATTTGCAAATCATATATCTTATGGGAGTGGTGGTGAGTACCTATAATCTGAGCTGCTCAGGAGGCTGAACCTGGAAGAGGATCACAAGTTTGAGGCCAGCCTCAGCAATTTAGCAAGGCTGTCTGCAACTTAGTGAGACCCTATCTCAAAATAAAAAATATAAAGGGCTGGGTATGTGGTTCAATTCTCTGTGTAAAATCCTTAGTATAAAAAAAAGTCTAGAATCTAGAATCCTGAATACATATATAAAGTATTCTTCCTACTCAATAAAAAGACAATCCAATTTAAATAGGCAAAAGATTTAAATAGACATTTCTAGGAAGATATAGAAATAATAAGCACATAAAAAGATTTTCAACATCATTAGTTACTAATAAAATGCAAATCAAAACAATGAGATATTACTTCATACCAACTAGGATGGCTAGAATAAAAAATTCAGTTAATAGCAACTATTGGTGAATTTGGAGCCCTCATATATTAATGGTGAAAATTAATGGTGCAGTTGCTTTGGAAAACAGTTTGGCAGTTCCTCAAAAAGTTAATATATAGTTATCATATATTTTACCTTTCTGTGGTATACCCATAAAACAGAATATTTTTAGCAATAAAAAGAAATGAAGAGCTGATAATACATGCTACAATATGAATGAACCTTGAAAACATTGCCTAAATGAAAGAAACCAGTCACAAAAGGTCATATGTTATATCACCCCCTTTCAGATTAAATATTAAATATCCAGAACAGGAAAATCCATAAAAATGGAAAATAGATTAGTGATGTCCAGGGGCTGGAGATAGTGGGGATTGGAAATGACTTACTAATGTCATGCTTGTTACACAACAGGAGTGATGAGAATGTTCTGTAATTAGTGGTGAAATTTGCATAAGTTTGTGAATATACTAAAAACATTGAATTGTATACTTTAAGAGGTAATGTTTTTTCCTTTCTGTAGAGCTGAGGATCAAACCCATAAAAGTTATAGTTTATAGTCTGTGAATTTTATCTTGATTTTCAAAAAGTATGTATTAGATTTTTGAGTGTGATGTCATTGGTGGCCTTTGCAAGAGTAGTTTTAGAGGAACGTTGGTGGTCAGAGAGATTGCAGCAGACAAAAGAATTAGTGGGAAGTGAAGAAATGTAGATTGTGAGTAGATACACTTTTTTCAGGACTGGGATATGGCCTATTGGTAGATTGTGTGCTTAAGCATGTGTAAGGCCCTGGGTTCAATACTCAGCACATACACACATACAAAGGACACAACTCTTTCAAAAAGGTTAGATGAGAGGAAGAACAGGGCAACAGCTAAAACAGATGAAAAGCCAAATAATATTTGAATGTTTTTAGTTTGGTTTTTGTTTTTTATGTTGGGCTAACTTTAAGAAGGTTAAAATGGTAATGAGAAGATCTAGTTGAGAGGAAGCAACTGAATATTTTGGGAAGAGATTGATACAATATAAATATTAAGAGAGCAAAGAGAGGTCGAATGGGTTCTAGAACTTAGATAATCATGAGATAGGAGGAAAGATACTGACTGGGGGAAATGAAATTATGTTCCTGGACTTATAGAGGGGTTACATCTGGATAAATCCATCCTAAATTGAGAATATGTAAAAACCACATGTAATACATCTTACCTTACTGAACATCATGACTTAGCCTAGTCTAGCTTAAATGTATTCAGAATTTATAAGCTTACAATCAGGCAAAACACAAAGCCTATTTTATAATAGTGAAGTATTGAATATCTCATGGAATTATTAAATACCTGTATCCAAAAAATTTTGGCCACACAATATTCTGTAGGGTCTCAATGGCTTCCCAGGATGATCATGTAGTTGACTGGGAGCTCCAGCTTGCTGCAGCTACCCAACATCTCTAAGAAGTATCCCCTGACTGTGATGAGCCCAGGAAAAGATCAAATTCCAAAGTATAGTTTCTACTGAATACCTGTTGCTTTTGCACCTCAAAATAAGGTAGAAAAGAAAGAAATTTAGGACCTCAGAAGATAGTAAAATATTTCATGTTCTTGGATAGGCAGAGTCGATATTGACAAAATGGCCATACTACTAAAACAAATATACATATTTAATTTAATTTAACTTAAAAATCTTTCTCCCCCAATTTTGGGGATTGAATCCATTTTACATGGTATGCAAGTGCTGCTCTACCACTGAGCTACACTCCCAACCCTTCTTGTCTTATTTTGAGATAAGGTCTCAATAAATTGCCTAGGCAGGCAACCCTTCCACCTCAGCCTTCCAAGTAACTGGGATTACAGGCTTGAAAAATCTTACATTGAACCATCATAAGTATTTTTGTATAAATGTGAAAGAGATTAGAAATAGGGAAATACAGTAAGGCTGGTGGACAGCATTAAGGACCTACTCTAGAAGATTGGTGAGCAAGATTTACAGTAAAAGACCTTCCCGTAGTTATTTTGTTTGCTCCAACAATACTTGGCAGTCTGGTTGCAGGATCAGAGAAGGAAACAGATGGATTCAACTAGGATGAGATTTTTCTAGGTAAGCAAGGGAGAACACTAGAGTCAAGGAGTTAGATATGTTCTCAAAAGAGAGGTTGAGGTTATAGACCATAAAGAAGAAAGGAAATCAGCACTAACGGAGGGAGGTTAGCTAGAGATGAGGAACGCTGAGAATCTCTCTCTGCTGAGAGATGAAAAGACCGACGATTATAATCATAGATTAGAGTATCTAAATCTATTATTGTAGGATGAGCTCAAGAGACTGAGTGGCTAGTGTGGGTAAGTTATCCCTAGAGCTACTGAAGTTATTCGTGAAAACTGGTATTTGTAAACATTTACAGATTTTCTCAAAAAGTTCTGCCTCTCAGTGTATCAGAGGCACACATCTTTACTCTCATTCTTCTTTTGATATTATTTAAAAGAAAAATCCTATCAGGCACAGTGGTGCCTGCTTGCAATCCTAGTTATTTGGTAGGCTGAGGTGCAAGGATCTCACATTTGAGGCAGGTCTTGGCAACTTAGTGAGATCCTAACTCAAAATAAAAATAAAAAGGGCTGGGAACATAGCTCTGTGGTAAAGAGCCCCTGGGTTCCACCCCTCGCACTGCAACACATCTGCGATCCATGGCACTTTTGCAGGTGTTTTATACTTTTTTCCTAAAGGCATACTAAATTATTTGTTCACTAATTTTGTGTGAATGTGTTTGTATGCAGGACCTCAACATAACAAGACTTATGGTCTTAGGGCTCGCCACTTACAAGGCTGAGGCAGGAGGACTGAGGCAGGAGGCTGAGGCAGTTTAAGACCAGCTTCAGCAACTTAGTGAGATCCTGAGCAACTTATCAAGACCCAGTATCAAAATTTAAAAGTAAATAAATAAAAATTCAAAAAAAGGGGCTGGAGCAAAAATTTTAAAAAAAGGCTGGAGCGGTGGCTCAGCGGTTACGGCACTTGCTCAGCATGTGCAAGTACATGGGTTCAAACCCCAGCACCCACATACACAACTAAGTGTTGGAGCAACGAAAACCACATGAAAAACTCAATAAAAATTGATTGTCTCTATTTCTCTATCTCTCTCTCTCTCACTGTCCTTCTCTTTAAAAAAAAAATAAAAAAAGAAGGACTTGGAATGTGACTTAATCGTTAAGCATCTCTGAGTTTAATCACTAATACCAAAAAGGAAAGAGAGAGAGAAAGACAAGAAAGAAAGGAAACGAAAAAGTCTATGCTTGACAAAATGATCACAGAAGTTTGAACAGCATAAAACTGTGATTGAGTATGGACACTGTAGCTACATTGCATAAATTCAAATCCCAGGTCTGTATACTTTGTGTGAGTTATTTACTCTGGGCCTTATATCCTTACATGTAAATGTTTACCAGTCAATAAGTATAAAACACTTAAAATGGAAGGAAAAAATCCATATTTTAATCTGATGCTAAACCAGAAATCTCAGAATAAAATCACAAATTTATACTGTTGGCAAAATCAGTAACTCAATCTCTAGTCCCTAATGATTTGGGAGGTTTAGGGCATCTAATCTGGCTATTTTCCACTCTACTGCATCATTGGGATTATCCTTAAATTCCAGAAAATTTCAGGACAGGCTGATTTTTAGTGGCTCCAAACAACTTATTACTCCTTATTCTCAGGCTAAAAGTGGCCCACACTTTTTTGTAACTAATCTTAACATCTAGGAGAATTTATGTAACTCTGACCTTTTCGTCATGAGGAACTCCAACTCCTACTCCCTATCCTAATCCTACTCTGGAATAACCATGGAACAACCCAGGATTCTGAAGATGAACTGGTAAATTTCTCATAGTGAAACTGTGGGTTGAGGTGCATATGTCAGCTGCTTTCCACTAATGTCTGAGTGGAACTAAGTCACAGAAAAATATTCTTTTTTCTTGTGGGGGATTCTGAGGATTGATCCCAGAAGTATTAACCTCTGAGCCACACTCCCAGCTGATTTTATTTTTCACTTTGAGACAGGGTCTTTTTTTTAAAAGGACAAAATGAGAGAGAGAGAGAGAGATAAAAAGAGAGGGAAAGAGAGATAGAGGGAGACAGAGAGAATCAATTTTTATTGAGTTTTTCATATGGCTTTTGTTGCTTTGACAATTAGTTGTGT
>PVKS010051920.1:0-10955 GCA_004027875.1 Aplodontia rufa
TTTCTTTCTAATTAATCTTTACATAAGATTTATTTACTTATTTTTATTCTGAGAAAAATTCTCTCAAAGTTGCTAAGGCCCATACTAACTTGCTAAGGATAGTTTTGAACTAGTGAGACTCCTGCCTCTGCCTTTTGACTTGCTGGGTGATTAAAGGCAAGCACCAATACACCGGCTTATTCATGTACTTGGTGCTCCAACGTTAGGTTAAAATCTGTGTAAGAGTCTGTCTTTTTGATGTGGTGAACCTTTAAATCTAACCACTTTCTTATCCACTCTGCTTCTGCCTTTCTGTGTTTTATCAAAAAGCCTCTCTGATCGTCTTTAGTGCGCTAACCTGGATCTTCATTAGTTGCTACATGCATGGAGTGTCTTTGCTCACTTCTCTCTTTTCTGTCTGTCTTTAGATGCTGCATTGTGATCCTTGTCCTGTGGTATACAGATTCCTGGTGTTGCCTGTTCTTCCCAGATCACTGTCAACAATGATGGTTCAGGAGAAATCAAGCCTTGGCTCTTCCATGTGGAGGTAAGGGCTACATGAGTGAGGAAACTTCTCCATCTGTCACAGCAAAGGCTTCTGCCCTAGTGTGCCTCCTGGGGAGATGTTGCTGGAGTACCACTTCTTCCTTAATGGGCTTGAATCATTCCACACTCTGGTCACATGGGAGGTCTTCTCTAAAGCTTCCTGGACATATGTATGTTGATCTGATAAATTTGAAACAGCACTAGGTTGAGTGTGGTGACTCAACCCACACCTCAAACCAAGTGTTTCTAATTCATAAGAGGATGGATTTTCAGTGACCATATTCTAGAAAGGTAGGGCTTTCTCACTTCTCTAGAAGGCAGACCTTGCAATTTTTGCCCTGCCATAATCTGGGCCCTGGAGGTGAGATGGCATTTTCCACTGAATCTCTTTGGTTATAAATGACCTTAAGTTTTCCCCAGATGGCTGTATCCCTGAAAAGCCCTTGATAATACTCCTCAAGGTGGTTGACACTCAAATATGAAATATGAAACTCAAATGATCAGAAGAGAACATAGGGAAAACACTTCAAGACAGTATGGTCACGGTTACAAAATTGTGAGAAGTGAAATTAAAATGTGCCAAATGGTTTTGCATGAAGTTAAATGCTGCACACAAAAGGAAACAAGCCAGAAGAAGACCTCCTCCAGGACTGGAGACAGCACTGGTTATATATTAATACATATAGGCTGGATTTTATCCATTACCCACAAGGAAACAAAAAAAAAAACACATGGAGAAATGATCTGAATAGAGTATCCTCAAAAGAATTACTTCAAATGGTGTATAGTTTGAATGAACTCTTGTGAGTCAATCCAGGAAGGCTGGGGTAAAATGACTGAGTAAGGAGAGGCTTAATTCAACCAGTGAGTAAATCCCAGATGAGGTTAAATGGTAACTTAAGGCTAGTAGGTTGTGACAGGAGGAGGTAGGTTTTGGAATTGTTCTATAGGGATATCTATTTTTAGGTGGCTTGGAGATTCTGTCTCTGCTCTCTGGATCCATGCCTTCTGCCATGCTGCTCTGATTGAAACGTAACCCCAAGGAATGAGGCCAGCATCTATGGACTGGGACCTCTGAAACCATGAGACCCTAATAAACCATTTCCTCCTAAAATTGTTCTTGTCAAGTCTTGCATCATAGCAGTGAAATTCTGACTAATTCAGTGGCCAACAAATATAGGAAAAACATTCAGTATCATTAATAATCCTGATGAGAGTGGCCTACAATACCAGCTACTCAGGAACTTTTGCTTGTCTGCCAGGAAATTGGCAGACACTGTCTCAACAACGATATTTGAAGTGGGCTGCAGATATGGATCAGGGCTACAGTCCTGGCCTAACTTTGTGCAAAAAATGAGATGAGATTCCATCCCACCCACATTTGGAGGGTTGCTGTAAAGGAATTTCTGGAGAGTCCCTCCAGTAAGGATGAGGATATATTCTAGGTGACAATGTAGTTAGTACACCATCATGGAACAGAGTGTGAAGGCTTCTTGGGAAACTAATGTGTGACATGTCCAGGAATATATCCAAGGAAAATCAGCACAGCAAAGGGCACCTGCATGCCCTTGTTTATCATAAGGCTGTTCACAACCACTGAGGTGTCAAATAAACCCAGCTGCTCATCAAGGGTTCATGGAGGAATGTTCAGCCACAAAGATGAAACAGCTCTGCCACTTGCAGCAAATGAATAGAAATGGAGGATATCAAGTTAAAGTGGAATAAGTCAGACAGAAAGAAAAATACTCTTGGTCTCTGTCCTGTGTTAAGACAAGAATGGTGGACCTAGATGTCAAATAGTGGTTACTATAGACAGGAAGGGTGTACCTGGAGGTGGAAAGAAATGCTGTGTTTAAGCACAGCAGGCTGCAGGAACCAGTGGAAACACCATGCTGAACACAATATAAAAATCATTAAATTAGTTCAACTATTGAAAGTCTCTGGAGGCTGCAGTGCATAAGCAACCTCTGTGCCTGTTTGGATTGAAGATGAGAGGCTTTGAGAAGGTCTACAAGGTCAACTTGGCCTTGCATGACCTCTGCCCACCTCTTTAGGGGTACTTCATGTATTGTACCTTGTGTTAAGATCACCTGTCCCTGAAACCTCATGTTCTCAAATTCTTTACTTCCTGCCTTCCTAACACACACACCCTCTCTCCATCTAGCTGTCTCCAAAGTATCCTTCAATTATCATTTCAGAAGGATACTTCAGAGAAGTCTTTCCTGAGTTCCCTCTGCAATGTCCCACAGTATGTGATATATCAGGTCCCCCTTCAATCCCACATTTCATCCCAATTTTTGTTTGGATTATCTATCAGGGTCTGTACCAGTATTACTAGCTTGGTGCCAGGAATTATGGGCCCTTTGTCACCCAAGGACTCACATGTGGGGAGCTTGATGTCCAGTGTTGTCATGTTCAATGGTGGTGTGGTCTTTAACAGGCAAGCTCTGGAGGAAAGTCTACCCATCAAGATGCTGGAAGTACAAGGAATAAGGTTGTTCCCTGGAACCTAGCACCCTGGCCACTTCTCTTAAGAGAGCTGTTGTACAAGATCAAGCATGGCTCCTTTCCACACTGGCACCCTGTCACCATAAAGTCTCTCACACATCCTTCTGTTCTGAGGCCAACTTCCTGGATTTGATACAGCCAAGAGGGCCTCATCAGAGGCTAAACTATGAGGCTCCTGTAATTGGACTTTCAGCCTCCAGAAATGTGAGCTAAAGTAATCTTGTTCATTGCTAAAATTCTGAGACTTAGGCATTTTTATATGAATAAGAACAGACATATTCTGGTAACATACTGTACTGTAGGGTGGGTATATATTATCACTGGGGTCAAAGACAATAAAAGATTGATGAACTCTCCATGTTATTTATATCTATATGGGAGTCAACAGTTATCTCAGAAAATGAATTTTAAACACTCAAAAAGTTGGAAGTAGACCAGCTCAACAGGTATGCCACATTTTCAGTTATGGCATGAGCCTTGGAATCTCGACATCACAATGCTAGTGACCCTGACTACTGTAGAACCCCAGCCTTCAGGGAGAAGTCTATAGTGGTCAGCCAAGTGCTATAGATATGGCTTCTTTTCAGGGCCCAAAAGTGAAGAAGATAGAGGCTAATAACCATAAAGAAGCTCTCCAATCAAGGGGCCTCTGTGCAGGGTAGTCCCCAGAACCCTGTTGGATCATCCAAACATATTGTTGGTCCCAGAAATGGTCTGTCTTGTTTTTTTAAGTAGAGAAACTGGTTCAAAACTTGAGGCCAGATTTCCCCCACAGCTGCTGGTGTTCACAGTGCCTGGCATGGCCAAGCTGTCAAATTTGGGTGTTCCTGGGGATATTCTAGGGGTTTGTGTGGCCTACTTAGGATCCAGTGTCTTTCCCATCATGAGTATAATTCTGCTAATGTATGACTGTAGTCAACCCATGTATTAGCACTTCCTTCTAAGTAGAAATGTTGGCTGTTTCCAAAGTTAACTGATCTTTTCTTTTTTTGTCTCTCTCTCCTTTTTTTCTTTCTTCCTCATTTGTTTGTCTTTTTCTTATTTTCCTCTCTCTTTCTTTATTATTTTACCAGAATTTGAACCTGGGGATGTGTAACAACCAAGCTACAAGCCACATCTCTGCCCTTCTTTTTTCAATTATTTTTTTCTTTGTTTGTTTTCAGATTGGGTATCCCTTAGTTGCTTAGGGTCTTGTTATGTTGCTGAGGCTGGCTTTGAATTTATAACACTGTTGTCTCAGCCTCCTTTGTTGCTGGGATTACTGGCAGGTGTCACCATGCCTGGCTTCTTCAGTCTTATTTAGAAGGTCATTTCCAGAATCTGGGTGTTGATTTAGAGAAGATGGGAACAGACTTTTTAGAATACTCATTTACTAGAATGTTATGGGGATGTGAAGACAAATCGTATGTACTTCCCAGTACTTCTTGCATCTTAAATCACTTTTTGGGGAATTAGCAGGCTCATGTTTCTTCTTTTTAAGTATCTAATGAGCAAACACTATCACATGTATATTAGTGTGTTCCCAAAGTATAATTTAGGTAGAATAAATATTCATTACAGAATTAGAAGTACAGTTTACAAGTATATGTGACAGTTGAAAATGAGGGAAATATAAGCTTATTTTCCCATCAGAAGTGCAGTGCAAACTTTTCTTGAAGGGTGGGTCCAACTTGAGTCAGGACTCTCCAGTAGCAAGTGCTTATGGGGAACTCACAACTTGAGGATTCCTGTGGCTCTTTAATGCAGACACCATTCTTCAGTCTCATTCTCCACTGCCAAAAAAGCTTTCTGATGCCCAGGGGTCATGCAATTGTTCCACCAATAGCATCTATTATCTGCACAATCTTCTGCAACATGCCATATTCATAGTTTATGTTGGATCTTTGGGGTTTATTCTGCCCACCACAGTCTTCCTCCAAGTCCCCTCCCATCATTCCACCAAAATGATTTTTGTGAGTCCCAAGTGACCTCCATGTTGTGAAGTATCATTGTCACATATTAGACATCACTTGCATTTGGCCTGGCTGGAGCAATAGACATGGTGATGTTCCCTTCAGGGGATTCTCTCCCCCTGCCCTTTTACTCTACTCTGAGGACTTGTGCTGTTCTTGCTGCTGCTCCCTGTCCCCATCTAGGGGAGTTGACATACCCAGGGATTTCTTCTTCAATTTCTTCTCCAGCCCACTTCCAATGGACTCTCATTTCTTCTGTTAGCTTTTAAAACTCTAACATGATGATTGTTGGAGCTGTAGTCCCCTGTTTGATGATTTAAGGGTATAATAGCATGTGTCACTCTTGAAATGTGGCAACAAACCGAGTCCCATATTCCACCACTGATTGCTCTATGGTATTTGCTATGCAGTAGGGACAGTCTGTCCCTAGACATGGAGCCCTACATGGGAGAAACCATGTCACTGGAGAACATCAGTGAGAGCCTGTTGATCAATAACCTGGTGAAACTCCAGAGAGAATGGAGAATAACAAAGCAGCACCTCTTTATGTTCAGGCAATGGCTGATGATGTGTAACACCTCGTATGTATGGATGAGCACTACAAGCATCCCAAAGTACATGCTGACTGACTTTAGCTGTGAACACATGCAGAAGGCATTTTCTTTTGTTTCTGCAAATGTTTTGATCCTCCGTTTATTCACCAAGAATTCATGGAGGTCCATGCTGTGCCTTGTTCGGAGAATGCCACTCTGAAATGTATTAGGCAGGGGCCCTCTTTACTGGAGCCCACAGTCAGATGATAGGAACAAAATGATTCAGACTAGATTTTGGAGCATTTTGGATTGAGGATTTTGAATTCAGGATATTAGGATTAGCTATGCTTAACTTGTACTTTGCAAACTTATTTTCCAAGGATATTGAGTCCTTCAGGATGACTTCATAAACACTAGTATGCTACATGTGCAGTCTTTTTCTCAATAGGATTGTGACCTGTGCTTCTTAAAATATCAGCTTTTGGGTAATTAAGGTATGGATAGTAATAGAGGTGATGAAGTGTCTACAGAAAGGAAAAGACTGCCCTTAGTTCCAACATGTCTCAGGTCTCACTGTCCCCAGGTAGAAACAATATGGGTTAGACAGACAGAGGCAAATGAGTATTTTTTCAGTCAGAAGATGAAGATAATTGCTGACTTTGTGAAACTACACAAAGTATATGACATTCAACATCACCCCAACTCCCAAGCATTTCTCCTGTTTACTAATGGGAACATCACTATGGCTTTTTCTGCAATATGAAGGATCCAGTACATTCTTGTTCCTCCTCCTTCCTTCACCTTTCTCCTCTCTTCATTGTTGTACTCCTTCTTTATCCCTTCTGCAGCATTTTTTACAATAAAGTCAGTGATTGAAGGTCAAGAAACAAAATGGGGACCCCAGGACTATTCATGTGCAAATGAAGTTATGTTCTAAACATTTGAAGAATTTCTAAGAACACATCTAGCTTTGATGATGCAATGTCCTGAAATTTATCCCCACAACACAGAAGAATAACATCAAGAGAAAGACAGATTACTCTAGGAACAGAAGAGGTATGTGCGGGAATAGGGTCAGCTTACCGAGGAAGTCAAATTGTGGGTGCCATATCTGGGATGCTCTGAGCTGAGTTTGGGAGGGAGGTGCCTGGATCAAACCTGTCACTGCAGATTTGATAATTTACTGAACCTTTTGTAAAATGGGCTGGTAGGGACACCTGCTGTAGCTTTCTAGGATAAAACAAGTGCATCCACCTAAAGCAATTAGAAGATGCTCCGAACTAGGTGGATTCCCAGCAGGTGTTAAGCAGCAAGTGAGCACACACCTGGGCTCTCTCACAGAACTATTTGGCCCTAGCCATTTGTTAAAGCAAGGGGAGAATGATCAAAATGACTGCTTCCAGCTGATGTATGAAGAAGTTCAGACAATTTTAAGAGTCTAGGTGCTTAGATGCCTACAGAAGAAAAATTTAAGAAAAAATCTGAGAAAAAAGCAATTGTGTCTGTATTTCCAGACATAGGTACATATTATTCCTTGAATTGTCCAGAATAGTGATTATATGATAACTGAGTTTCATGAAAAATATATTAAAACACAAAGATGCAGGTTTTCAGATAAACCAGAATCTGTGGGAAACAATTGAACAAAATCTTAAGAAATGAAATTTAAAATAATCTGTGCTTCAGTAGAGATAAATTTTAGGAAAGCTAAGGTTGAGATATATTTTAAATTCCTTTAGTCCAAGGTTTCATAATTTTATATAGCCTTCAGAGAAAAATTATATTTTCATCAGTCATATTCTCTTGAATCATTGTGCAGCCCCTCAACCACTTTTTAAGTTAAGGAAGACATAGAAAATGAATGATCTAGAGGTTATCTAGAATGACATATGTGTTTAAAAGCAGAATGGAATCCATTCTTGGTACTCAGTGTCCAGACTTTGTGAAGGTACTTGTTGGTTGCCCTCCCACAGCACATCTATGCCTCCCTGAGCCAGGTGTTGCTGGCAGTCCTGTGAGGGCCCAGCTCTACCTGGCTGAGTAGAGAGCCTATTGACAGGCACAGAGGCAGGTTTTACCCTAGAGTAAGAGGCACAGGGCTCCCTGCTTCAGAATCCACCTAACAGATCTTCTGATTGTTTTTCTAGGCATAATGAGTTGTGTCAGATAAAGAACAAAATTCCACTGAGTGCTTTGTTGGTGACCAACTGTGTGAATTTTGCAGGGAAACCACAGGCCTGTAGTGGGAAGTCCTTGCTCATTGTTTGGCCCAGAGCCAGGTTTATGGCCATCTTCTGGTAGGACACATGGGGTTAGCCCATAATCTCTAGGACAGATAGAAAAATATAACTTAATATTACCTTCCACTTTTTCTTAGAAAGGAAAACACTTTAATGTGATGCTACATTAAGCCACCAGCATTTTCACACCTGTAGTGTCACTCTGTGGCCTTGTTATTTTGCAAAATAGTTTTTTTTCCTTTCATGCAGATTGTGCAGATTGTTCCATAAAGGGACCACTGGGTAAACTCCTTGGGTTGGATGGTAGCTATTCAATAGGCTCCAGTAGCCATGTGGGTGTGGGTATCAGAGCAAGAGTAAGAGAGAGATTCCAGGCCTTTTCCTGAATCATTATCTGTCCCTGGCATCATATATGTTTTTAAAATGCAAGAATAGGTCTTTTTGCAGCAAATATTACTGAATAGGACACATATGTTTGAAGAATTCCTGCTAGGATTATCAACTCACTCCCTGAGGAAGTGGTATTGAAAGATGGAAATAGAAACATATCATCAAATGCACAATTCCTTGGGTGCTGTAATCCAGCCATGGTATCTTGTGTCACAGTGGACAGCACCTCTGGTGTCATGTAGTCCATCTAAAGCCAAGGCTGATATACTGGTGCATGGTGGGCTCTAAGGATGGAGAATTGCCTTTGTGATGATGGGAAAATCACTGCCTCCCTGGACACCTGGAGTCCATGCTCCTGGAGAAAAAGCACTCTGCAGCATCCTCTGCTGCTCCCACCTGCCACATGCCAAGAAACATGCTTGCTTTAGGTCATGAGGTCTGCTCAAAGAACCAAACATTGCTCTTTCACACTTGACTCCCAATAGTGCATAATGAACAACATGGAGTGGAGTCCAGCTGAGAGATGGTGCTGAGTGTTTGAAGACCTGTGCTGCAGCTATGGTCTCATGGACAGCCCGTCTCAGCTGAGTGGCATGAGCACACCTATCTTTCCCTGGGTCTTTCCCAGTCACATCCCCCAAAGCCCGCAGTTCTCACCATTTCATTAATTGTCCATGTGATAGGTGAAGTGAAACAGTTCAGACTGGCATACATGATGTGGCTATTCAGTGAGTTACTAGGAAATTTTTCCTCATCCAGGGGCAATTGTGGAAACCAAGTTTACCTCAGTTTGAGCTTTTGTGCAGCACCACCCAATGAGCAGTGCTTTTTATTCTGTTGTTCTCTGTCTTCTGCAAGTTGACTTGAGCTGGGGGAAGTGGTGCTCTGTCCATGTGCAGGCTGCAGCCATGTGGGTGTCCACTTGAGGTGAAAGAGGCCCCAAGAATGCATAAAGGGTGAATGTGCCATGACTCCTGGTAGAAGCATGGATGTCCCTAGCCTGCAGAAATTTGGCTGCTTAGGTCTGAATTTACCATGTGACTTTGCAATTCCCCTCTTTATAGAGCCACAAAGAATGAGAACATATACTGACACAAAAATCTATATACAAATGTTCACAGGGGCATTATTTGTATATCTGAAAATGGAAATGATCCAAATTTTCATGAACTAATGAATGGCTAACATTTGGATGGAGCCAGAGGCAGCAGCCACAAATATGATCCCAATGACTGGGAAGGCTGAGGCAGGAGGATCTCAAGATGGAGGCCACCCTCAGCAACTCACCTTCAAACTGAAATAAACAAAATACAGAGTGCTAGGGGTATGCCATGGTGTGGAATGCACAGGTTCAGTTTGGAAACACACTTAGGAGCCTCAAATTCAAGCTATGGAAGCTCCCCTTGCCTTCTTATTTGCTGAGGGACATTTTCTATTTGCTTCCTAAGCTCTCTGGAGGGCCTCTACAATGAGAGCTGATGGCACTTGCTCAGTAGGCAGCACCACACTGCAAAAAGCACTGGTAGCTCTGTGGTACAGGGCAGTGCACAACACATATGTGGGTAACTGTGATCAATTCTCCCTGTCAGCCTGGACGTAACCTGACATTTCTTTCTACACACAGCATGAACATCCTGATGGAGATGACATGAGTCAACTTGGAATCAGTGTGTTCCTTCCACAGAGACCCAGGAAGGTCACATCTCCTTCCACCCTCCAGGAGCCCTATCTAGAGAAAAAGTCCCAAGAGGAGCAGGGCCATGTCCATGGTGAAGCCCTGGAAACCAGCCAAGGGCCAGCAGGAGAGTAGTGAGTCCTTTCTCTTCCTGCAAATGCCATTCCTATCTCCATTCCCAAGAAAAAACTCCAGTGTAGCTGTTCGCCAAGGGTGGGATGTGGGCAAGGACCTGACACTCACCTGAAGTGACCCACAAAGTTTGGGGTCTACATACCGCTCTCCTAGGGACATTCCCTCCTTCTCAGTGGAGTGTTGCTCTCTGCTGCAGCCCAGGGTACTGCATGCTTATGACATGTGTGCAAATCTGTGTGTCTGTAGGGATAGAGTCCTGAGATTCAGGTGCCTGTGCCTCCCCAGCTAGAGTGGGAAGTATTCAGAGGACTGCAGATAGGCAGGTCACACTGAAGAGTCTGGCCGATGTGGGGTGCCAGATCTGGGTGAGAGGAGTGAACTTTGAGTTCCTTGTACATGTGCCCAGGTCTGCTACAGACTTGCTTGCCCTCCTGCACATGCCAGTGTTGGCCATTGGCATGTTTCATATCCTGGCGTGTGTCAAGTAACACAGTGATCCTCTCAGGGTACCACTCACTTGTGTAGAAACAGCAAACTGAGGTCCCGAATTTTCTTAATGTTTTACAATGCTTTATTGGTACATGGTAGTTATACATCATGGGGGATTTTGAGAAACTTGTTCAATTATGGGGGAAGACTTGGAGGCTGTCTTGACCTCTGACCCAACAAGGTTGGTGTTGCCCATGTGTGTCATGACATACTCAATGTCCCATAGAAGCCACAGGATTGGGTTCCTGAGGATGTTTGGTGAAGTGCCACTCACCTTCACAACTTAACTTGTATGCTGGATTCTTCAGTTTGGTATAAATAAGAGTTTTAATAAGATAGTAAAGTGCATCATTAGGAAAATACTCTTAGCCGAGCTGTAGAAATCTGATCTCCACTTTACACTGCTGACCACTTCTCTGTGAAATATTTTTATTTGGTGTGTCTTTAGCAGTGACTATTGTGTAGTTAAAGTCGTTTCTTGTAGTATGTCATGAGTAAAAAAAAAAAA
>PVKS010051921.1:0-10955 GCA_004027875.1 Aplodontia rufa
CTGCCGGCTTCTACCCACCCCTCCAAGACCAGGAGGGCAGGATCAACAACCATGGTGATCCTCCTCTTCCTAAGGGGAATGAACACACTCCTGTCCCCGCAAAGGGAAGAAAAGGCATGAGAGACACGCTAGGTACCGACCTCCCCAATCAACCCGTCCCCGGCCGGGGGGGGTTCAGCAGAAAGAGAGGGGTCAAGAGACGTTCGGAGGTACAGGTACACAAACCCCTGGGAACAAGGTGCAGCAGAGCGGCCCCCTGAACTTGGCGAAGCAACCTTTCCCCCCAGACCTTTCCTCTCTCTCTCCCATTCTCGACCCCGTTCCAGCCTCTGAGACTGTGCCCCCGGGCGGAGTGGAAAAGAGGATGGAGAAGTGCGAGAAAGGGTCGTCACCACCCACAGGGTGCCGGTTTCACCCCGCCCCTCGAAGCCCAAGAGGGCAGGAGCAATCAACACGGCGACACCCTACTTTGTAACGGGAATGAGCACCCTCCTCCCCCCACTTTGGGAAGGAAAGTCACGCGAGACCACCCAGGGCCCAACTTCCATTGCCACCCAATCCCCCACTGTTCGGCGGCGGGCAGGAAGAGAGGGGCAAAGCAAGGCTCGGAGGTCCTGGTGGACATGGCCCCTGGAAAGAGGGCACCGCTGAGCGCATCCAGGGCTTGGTGGAGTAACCCTTCCCCACCGACCTTTCCTCTCTCTCTCCCCTTCTGAGCCCCGGAGGGTGTGCCCCAGGGCTGAGTAAAGAGAGGATGGAGTAGAAGTGCGGAAATAAGTCGTCACACCCCACCGGGTGCTGGTTTCTTCAAACCCCTCCAAACTAACGAGGGCAAGATCAATTACCATGGTAACACTCCCTTCATAAGTGGAACGAGCACCATCCTGCCACCGTGATGGGAAGGAAAGGGGTGCAAGACCTGCCAGGGACCGACCACCCTCCCAAACCAGGCTACCCGCCGGGCGGCACCCAACAGGAAGAGAGTGGATATGTGACTCTGGGAGGTGAAGTTGAACATGAACCCTGGGAACATGGTGCCGAGTAGCGGCACCCTGGACTTGTTGGAGCAACACTTCCCCACCAACCTTTCCTCTCTCTCTCCCCTTCAGGACACCTCCCAGCCCTGGAGGCTGTGCCCACAGCAGAGTGGAAAAGAAGATGGAGAAGAAGTGCAGGAAAGGGTCGTCACCACCCACAGGGTGCCGGCTTCTCCATGCCCCTCCAAGCCAAGGAGTGCAGGATCAACCACCACTGCTACCCCCCACTTCTTAACAGTAACGAGCAGCCTCCTCTCACCGCAATGACAAGGAAAGGCGTGGGAGACTCGTCAGGGACCGACCTCCCAGCCCAACCCGCCCGACAATGGGCGGTGGAGAGCTGGAAGAGAGGGGCCAAGTGACTCTCGGAGGTCACGTTAGAAATGCCCCCTAGGAACAGGGAGCCACGGAGCGGCACCATGGTCTTGGCGGAGCAACACTTCCCCACTGAACTTTCATCTTTCTCTCCCCTTCCCGACCCCGTCCCAGCCCCGGTGGCTGTGCCCTTAGTGGATTGGAAAAGAGGATGGAGAACAAGTGCGGGAAAGGGTCGTCACCGCCCACCAGCTGTCGGATTCTCCTCGCCCCTCCAAGCCAAAGTGGGCAGGATCAAACAACAAGGTGACCCCCCACTTTGTAACGGGAAAGAACACACTCCTGCCTCCGCGACGGGAAAGAAAGGCACACGAGACCCACTAGGGACCGATCTCTCCCCCCCAAAATGCCCACTGTTTGGCGGCGCCAACAGGAAGAGACAGGCATAGCGATGCTGGGAGGTCCCAGTGGACACGTCCACTGGGAACAGGGCCCCTTCAAGTGGCACCCCAGTCTTGGGGGTGCAACGCTTCCCCACAGAACTTTTCTCTCTCTCTCCCCTTCCCGACCTCGTCTCAGCCCTGGAAGACATGCCCCCGGGCGGAGTGAAAAGAGGATGGAGTAGAAGTGCAGCAAAGGGTGGTCACCTCCCACCGGCTGCCGGCTTCTACCCAGCCCTCCAAGACCAGGAGGGCAGGATCAACAACCATGGTAACCCCCCTCTTACTAAGGGTAATAAACACCCTCCTGCCCCCACAAAGGGAAAAAAGTCGTGAGAGACCCGCTAGGTACCGATTTCCCCCATCAACCCGTCCCCGGCCGGAGGGGCGTTCAGCAGGAAGAGAGGAATCAAGCGACGTTTCGAGGTCCAGGTGCACAAGCCCCCTTGGAACATGGCACCGCAGAGCGGCCCCCCGAGCTTGGCGAAGCAACACTTCCCCACCGACCATTCCTCTCTCTCTCCCCATCCCAGCCGCGGAGGCTATGCCCCAGGGCTGAGTGAAAAGAGGATGGAGTAGAAGTGCGGGAATAAGTCGTCACCCACCACCGAGTTCCGGTTTCTTCACACCCCTCCAAACCAACGAGGGCAAGATCAATCACCATGGTGACACCCCCTTCATAAGTGGAACGAGCACCATCCTGCCACCGTGATGGGAAGGAAAGGGGTGCAAGACCCGCCAGGGAAGGACCAACCCCCAAACCCGGCAACCCACTGGGCGGCGCCCAGCAGGAAGAGAGGGGCCAAGTGACACTCGGAGGTGAAGTTGGACAAGCCCCCTGGGAAGAGGGTGCCAGGGAGCGGCACCCCGGGCTTGGCTGAGCAACGCTTCCCCACAGACCTTTTCTCTCTCTCTCACCTTCCCGACCCCGTATCAGCCCTGGAAGCCATGCCCCTGGGCGGAATGAAAAGAGGATGGAGTAGAAGTACGGGAATAAGTTGTCACCCCCTCACCGGGTGCCGGTTTCTTCATACCCCTCCAAACCAACAAGAGCAAGATCAATCACCATGGTGACACTCCCTTCATAAGTGGCAAGAGCACCATCCTGCCACCATGATGGGGAGAAAAGGCATGAAAGACCCGGTAGGTACCGACCTCCCCCATCAACCCGTCCCTGGCCAGGGGGGCGTTCAGCAGGAAGAGATGGGTCAAGCGATGTTGGGAGGTCCAGGTGCACAAGCCCCCTGGGAACAAGGGGCCGCAGAGCGAACCCCTGTGCTTGGCGGAGCAACACTCCACATTGACCTTTCCACTCTCTCTCCCTTCCCAACTCCTCGGAGCCCTGGAGGCTGTGCCCTCAGGCCCAGTGGAAAAGAGGATGGAGAAGTGCAGGAAAAGGTCATCACTGTCCACAGGGTAATGGCTTCTCCCTGCCCCTCCAAGCAAACGAAGGCAGGATCAACCACCTCGGCCACCCACCACTTTATAACGGGATGAGCACCGTCCTTCCCCAGCGACGGGAAAGAAAGGCACCCAAGACCCGCCACGAACCAACCTCCCCCCACATAGCGTCCCCGCCGGGCGAAGGCCAGCAGGAAGAGAGGGGCTAATTGACTCTCGGAGGTCCTGGTGGAAACGCCCCCTGAGAAATAGGCGCTGTGGAGCGAACCCTCAGGTTTTTTGGAGCAACCCTTCCCCACAGACCTTTCCTCTCTTTCTCCCCTTCCCGACTCCACCAAGCCCTGCAAGCTGTGCCCCCGAACGGAGTGGAAAAGAGGATGGAGAAGAAGTGCAGGAATGGGGCGTCACTGCCCACAGATTGCCGGCTTCTCCCTGCCCTCCAAGCCAACAAGGGAAGGATCAACTACCACGGTGACACCCCACTTTGTAACAGGATGAGCACCCTCCTCCCCCAGCAACAGGAAGGAAAAGCACTCAAGACCTGCCACGGACACACCTACCCCCGCACACCGCCCCCTCCTGGTGGAGGCCAGCAGGAATAGAGGGGCCAAGTGAATCTCGGAGGTCCCGATGTACACTCCCCCTGGGAAAAAGGTGCTGTGGAGCGGCCCCCCGGGTTTGGCGGAGCAACCCTTCCCCACCGACCTGTCCTCTCTCTCTCCTGTTCCCAACCCTTCACAGACCTGGAAGCTGTGTCCCCAGGCTGAGTGAAATGAGGATGGAGTAGAAGTGCGGGAAAGGGTCATCACCCCCAACCGGGTGCCGGCTTCTTCACACCCCTCCAAACCAAGGAGGGCAGGATCAATCACCAAGGTGAAACCCCTTCTTAACAGGAATGAGCACCCTCCTGGACCCGTGACGGGAAGAAAAAGCGTTCGAGACCTGCTAGGGACCGACCTCCCCCCCATCTGGCCACCAGCCAGCGAGGCCCAAGAGGAAGAGTGGGGCCAAATAACTCTCAGAGGTCAAGTTGGACACGCCCCCTGGGAACAGGGTTCCAGGGAGCGGAACACCGGCCTTGGAGAGCAACACTTCCCCTTTGACATTTCCTCTCTCTCCCATTCCAGTCCCCGTACCAGCCCCGGAGGCTGTGCCCCAGGGTGGATTGGATCAGATTTTGGGAACAAGTGTGGGAAACGATTGTTACTGCCCACAGGGTGCCGGCTTCACCCCGCACCTCCAAGCCGGAGACGGCAGGAGCAACCACCATGATGTAACCCACTTTGTAATAGGAATGCGCACCCACCTCCCCCCGCGACGTGAAGTAAAGGTGCGCTACACCCGCGAGGGCCTGACTTCGAACCCCACTCCATCCCCTGTATGTAGGTGGCGGGCATGAAGGGAGGGGCCAAGCGAGGCTTGGAGGTTCTAGTGGACACGCCCCCTGGGAACATGCGCCCTGCAGTGCCCCCCGGGCTTCGCCTTGCAACCCTTCCCCACCGATCTTTCTTCTTTCTCTCCCATTCCCAACCCTGTCCCAGCCCCGGAGGCTGTGCACCCGGTCGGAATGTTAAAGAAGATGGAGAAGAATTGCAGGAAAAGTTCTTGACCGCCCAACGGCTTCCGGGTTCTCCAAACCCCTCAAATCCAAGAAGGGCAGGATCAACTACCACAGCGACACTCCACATTGTAACGGGAATGAGCACCCTCCTGCCCCTGTGACGGGAAAGAAAGGCACGAGAGCCAATCAATCACCATGGCGACCCCCACTTTTGAATGGAATGAGCACCCTTCTCCACCCGCGTTGGGAAGGAAAGTTACGCGAGACCCACCAGGGCCCGATTTCCATCCCCACCCAATCCCCTGCCTGTCGGCGGCTGGCAGAAAGAGAGGGCCAAAGCGAGGCTCGGAGGTCCTGATGGACATGCCCCCTGGGAGGAGTGCACTGCTGAGTGCATCCAGTGCTTGGTGGAGCAACCCTCCCCCACCAACCTTTCCTCTCTCTCTCTCCTTCCCATCCCCGGAGGCTGTGCCCCAGGACTGAATAAAAAGAGGATGGAGCAGAAGTGCAGGAATAAGTCGTCACGCCCCACCGGGTGCCGGTATCTTCACACCCCTCCAAACCAACGAGGGCTGGATCAATCACCATGGTGAAACCCCCTTCATAACTGGAACAAGCAACATCCTGCAACCGTGACCGGAAGGAAAGTTGTGCAAGACCCGCCAGGGACCGACCACCCCCCCAAACACGACAACCCACCGGGCTGCGCCCAACAAGAAGAGAGGGGCCAAGTGACTCTCGGAGGTGAATTTGGACAAGCCCCCTGGGAACAGGGTGCAGGGAACAGCACCCCGGGCTTGGCGGAGCAACACTTCCCTACCGAACTTTCCTCTTTCTCTCCTCTTACTGACTCTGTCCCAGCCCTGAAGGCTGTGCCCCAGGGCTGAGTGAAAAGAGTATGGAGTAGAAGTGCAGGGAATGTGTTGTCATCCCCAACCAGGTGCCGGAGTCTCCCCACGCCTCCAAGCCAATGAGGGCAGGATCAACCACCACGGCGACCCCCTATTCGTAACGGAAACAAGCTCCCACCTACCCCCACGATGAGAAGGAGAGCAGTGCGAGTCCTGCAAGAGACCAACCTCGCCCCTACCCCGCCCCATGTCCGGCGGCGGACAGCAGGAAGAGAGGGGCCAAGTGACTCTCAGAGGTCCCCGTGGACACTCCCCCTGGGAAAAAGGCGTTATGGAGCAGCCCCCCGGGCTTGGCGGAGCAACCCTTCCCTACCAACATTTCCTCTCTCTCTCCCCTTCCCGACCCTTGCCAGCCGCGGAGGTTTGCCCCCGGACTGAGTGAAATGAGGATGGAGTAGAAGTGCGGGAAAGGGTCGTCACCCCCAAGCGGGTGCCGGCTTCTTCACACCCCTCCAAACCAAGGAGGGCAGGATCAATCACCAAGGTGAACCCCCTTCTTAACGGGAATGAGCACCCTCCTGGACCCGCGACTGGAAGGAAAGGCATGCGAGACCTGCTTGGGACCGACCTCCACCCCCATCCGGCCCCCCACAGGCGAAGTCCAGCAGGAAGAGATCACAGAGATCTCTCAGAGATCACATTGGACACACCCACTGGAAACAGGGTGCCAGGGAACGGCACCCTGTGCTTGGCAGAGCAACCCTTCCCTACTGAGCTTTCCTCACTCTCTCCCCTTCCTGAGACCTCCCAGCCCTGGAGGCTGTGCCCACGGATGGAGTGGAATACAGGATGGAGAAGTGTGGGAAAGGGTCATCACCGAACACAGGGTGCCGGCTTCTCCCCAACACTCCAAGCTGAGGAGGGCAGGATCAAACATCATGGCGACCCCCAGCTTCGTAACAGAAACCAGCACCCTCCTGCCCACGTGACGGGAAGGTGGGAAGACCTGCCAGGGACCGAACTTATCCCCCACGCTGCACCCTGCTGGGCGGCGCCACCAGGAAGAGAGGAGCAAATCAATGCTAGGAGGTCCAATTGGACACGCCCCCTGGGAACAGGGCGCCACTCAGCGCATTAGGGCTTGGCGGAGAAGCCCTTCCCCATCGACATTTACTCTCTCTTTCACCTTCTGGACCGCGTCCCAGTCCTGGAGGCTCTGCCCCGGACTGGAGTGGAAAAGAGGATGGAGAAGAAGTGCAGGAATGGGTCGTCACAGCCCACCAGGTGCCGGCTTCTTCCCATCCCTCCATGCGGAGGAGTGCAGGATCAAAATCCACTGAGACCCCACACTTCGTAACAGGACTGAGCAACCTCCTCTTCCTGCGATGTAAAGGAAAGGGGTAGAAGACCCCCAAGGGACGGACCTCCCAGCCCTCCCTGCACCCTGCCATGCGGCGGAGAGCAGGAGAAGACGGGCCAATGATTTTCGCAGGTCACGTTAGACACGCCACCTAGGAACAGGGCACCAGGGAGCAGCACACCAGGCTTAGCGGAGCAACACTTTCCCACAGCCCTTTCATCTTTCTCTCCCCTTCCCGACTCCTCCCAGCCCTGGAGGCTGTGCCCCCAGGCGGAGTGGAAAAGAGGATGAAAAAGAAGTGCAGGAAAGGGTCGTCACCGCCAACAGGGTGCTGCCTTATCCCTGATCCTCCCAGCCTAGGAGGGCAGGATCAACCACCAGGGCGACCCCACACTTTGTAAGGGAAATGAGCACTCTCCGCCCCCTGCAACGCAAAATAAAGTCACGCGAGACCTGCCAGGGACCGACCTCGGCCCCACATTGCCGCCGCAGGGGGTTTGCTGGCAGGAAAAGTGGGGCCAGGTGACTCTCAGAGATTCAGGTGGACATACCCCCTGGGAACAGGGTGCCACTGAGCAGCACCCCGGCCTTGGCGGAGCAACACTTCCTCACCGACCTTTCCTTTCTCTCTCCCCTTCCCGAACCCGTCCCAGCCCCAGAGGCTATGCCCCAGGGCTGAGTGAAAAGAAGATGGAGTAGAAGTGCACGGAAAGTGTCTTCACTCCCCACCAGGTGCCAGCGTCTCCCCGTGCGTCCAAGCCAACAAGGGCAGGATCAACCACCACGGCGACCCCTGTTCCTAAAGGGAACGAGCAATCTCCTGCCCCCGCGATGGGAAGGAAAGGATGCGAGACCAGACAGAGACCGACCTCCTCGCCACCCCGACCCATGCCGGGCGGCGGATAGCAGGAAGAGAGGGGCCAAGTGATTCTCGGAGGTCCCAATGGAAACCCCCCTGGGAAATAGGCGCCACGGAGCGCCACCCCAGCTTGGCGGAGCAACCCTTCCCCACCAACCTATCCTCTCTCTTTCCCCTTCCCGACCCCGTCTCAGCCCCGGAGGCTGTGCCCCTGGGCGGAGTGGAAAGAGGATGGAGTAGAAGAGCGGGAAAGTGTCATCACCGTCCACAGGGTGTCGGTTTCTTCAAAGCCCTCCAAACCAACGAGGGCAGGATCAATCAACATGGTGAGCCCCCTTCATAACTTGAACAAGCACCCGCCAGCCACCGCAACGGAAAGGAAGAGCGTGCGAGACATGCCAGGGACCAACCTCCCCCCTCATCCGGCGCCCCGCTGGGTGGCGCCCAGCAGGAAGAGATGGACCAAGTGATTTTCGGAGGTCAAGTTGGACAAGCTCCCTGGGAACAGGGTGCCAGGGAACGGCACTCCGGGCTTGCCGGAGCAACACATCCCCACAGAACTTTCCTTTTTCTCTCCCCCTCCTGGCTCCTCCCAGCCCTGCCGGCTGTGCCACCGAACAGAGTGGAAAGAGGATGGAGAAGAAGTGCAGGAAAGGGTCATCACCGCACACAGGGTGCTGGTTCCTTCAAAACCCTCCCAACCAACGAGGGCAGGATCAATCACCAACGTGAACCCCCTTCTTAACAGGAACGAGCACCCTCCTGGACCCGCGACTGGAAGGAAAGGCATGCGAGACCCGCTTGGGAATGACCTCCACCCCCATCCTTAGGCAACGACCAGAAGGAAGAGAGGGGCCAAGTGACTCTCAGAAGTCACATTGGACACACCCACTGGGAACAGTGTGCCAGGGAACAGCACCCTGTGCTTGGCAGAGCAACACTTCTCCACCGAGCTTTCCTCACTCTCTCCCCTTCCTGAGACCTTCCAGCCCTGGAGGCTGTGCCCTCGGATGGAGTGGAAAAGAGGATGGAGAAGAAGTGCAGGAAAGGGTCATCACCGCCCACAGGGTGCTGGCTTCTCCCCGCCCCTCCCAGACAACGAAGGCAGGATCAACCACCACGGCGACCCCCCACTTTTAAAATGGATGAGCCCCCTCCTCCACCCCCTATGGGAAGGAAAAGCACGCGAGACCCGCTACGGACCGATCTCCCCACCCACACTGCCCCCCGCTAGTGGCGGCCAGCAGAAAGAGAGGGGCCAATTGACTCTCGGAGGACACGGTGGAAACGCCCCCTAGAAAAAAGACGCTGTGGAGCTCCCCCCCGGGTTTGGCAGAGCAATCATTCTCCACCGACCTTTCCGCTCTCTCTCCCATTCCTGACCCGGTCCCAGCCCCAGAGGCTGTGCACCCGGGTGGAATGTTAAAGGGGATGGAGAAGAAATGCAGGAAAGGGTCGTCACCACCCACAGGTTGCAGGTTTTTCCATGCCCCTCCAAGACGAGGAAGTGAGGATCAAACACCATGGCGACCCCCAGCTTCGTAACAGGAATCAGCACCCTTCTGCCTCTGCGATGGGTAGGCCCGGGAGACCGACCAGGGACTGACCTCACCCCCCAGCCGGACCCCGCTGGGCTTCACCCAGCAGGAAGAGAGGGGACATGTGACTCTCAGAGGTCACGTTGGATACGAACCCTGGGAACAGGGCGCCTCTGAGTGCATCCCGGGCTTGGCAGAGCAACCCTTGCCCACCTACCTTTCCTCTCTCTCTCCCATTCCCGAACCCGTTCCAGCCCCGGAGGCTGTGCACCCAGTCGGAATGTTAAAGAAGATGGAGAAAAAGTGCAGGAAAATGTCATCACTGCCCACTGGCTGCCGGCTTCTCCAAGCCCTTCCAATCCGAGGGCAGGATCAACTACCAGAGCGACACTCCATTTGTAACGGGAATGAGCACCCTCCAGCCCCTCTATGGGAAGGAAAGCCACGCGATACCCGCCAGGGACCTATCTCCCCCCCAAACCGCCCCCTGTTGGGCGGCGCCAACACGAAGAGAGTGGCGAAGCAATAATGGGAGGTGTCGGTGGACACGCCCACTGGGGACAGGGCGCCTGTGAGCGCATCCAGGGCTTGGCGGAGCAACCCTTCCCCACCGAATTTCCTCTCTCTCTCCCCTTCCCGAATCTTCCCAGCCACGGAGGCTGTGTCCCTAGGCGGAGTAAAAAGAGGATGAAGTAGAAGAACGGGAAAGGGTCATCACCGCCCACTGAGTGCCGGTTTATTCAAAACCCTCCAAACCAACGAGGGCAGGATCAATCACCAAGGTGAACCCCCACCTTAACGAGTACCCTCCTCGACCCGCGAGTGGAAGGAAAGGCGTGCGAGACCCAATAGGGACAGACCTCACCCCCATCCGGCCCCTTGCCAGCGGCGCCCAGTAGGAGGAGAGGGGCCACGTGACTCTCAGAGGTCATGTTGGACACACTCACTGGGAACAGGATGCCAGGGAACGGCACCCTGTGCTTGGCAGAGCAACATTTCCCCACCCAACTTTCCTCTCTCTCTCCCCTTCCTGATACCTCCCAGCCCTGGAAGCTGTGCACAGGGACGGAGTGGAAAGCAGGATGGAGAAGAAGTGTGGGAAAGGGTCGTCACCGACCACAGGGTGCCGGCTTCTCTCCGCCCCTCCAAGCCGAGGAGGGCAGGATCAACCAACATGGCGACCCCCAGCTTCGTAACAGGAACCAGCACCCTCCTGTCCCCACGACAGAAAGGCCATAAAGACACGCTAGGGACCGAACTTACCCCCCACACCGCCCCCCGCCGGGCAGCGCCACCAGGAAAAGAGGAGAAAAGCAATGCTAGGAGGTCCCATTGGACACACCCCTGGGAATTGGGCACTTCTGAGCGCATGCGGGCTTGGTGGAGAAGCCCTTCCCCACCGACCTTTATTCTCTCCCTCCTTCCCGACCGCGTCCCAGCCTGGAGGCTGTGCCCCCGGGTGGTGTGAAATGAGGATGGAGTAGAAGTGCGGGAAAGGGTTGTCACCCCCAACTGGGTGCCATCTTCTTCACATCCCTCCAAACGAAAGAGGGCAGGATAAATCACCATGGTGAACCCCCTTCATAATGGGAA
>PVKS010051922.1:0-10955 GCA_004027875.1 Aplodontia rufa
TGAGCAACATTACAGAACTTCAAGGGCTCTAAGACTGAAAATAACACATATGTCAAATTTTTCAAGATTATCTATCATCCATTTGTCGCAATCTCTTTAAATTTATTTTTCACCAGTATATAAAACATAAAAATTGTACATATTAATAGGCTAATGTGATGCTCCATATACATGTGAATAAAATAAAGGCTTTTTGTTAATTAGCAGCTCTATATTAGAGGAAATATTAATTTTTGTATGCGCAAACTGTGTAAGTTTTAATTATGGGAAACACATGTATTTCCATAAACATTATGACATCTTTATGGCCTAAACTTTCACAATCCTTTCTTCTGGTGCTCTAGAATGTTCAGTAAGTATTCTGTAATCACCCTAGTGTACAACAGAACCCATAACTACTTGGTGCTATGTAACTGTAACTTAGTAAACATTGATATTTGGTGCAATCTCACTCATAAAGAAAAAATAAATTAATTTTATTTGATACAATCTTAGCACAACTCTAATATTTTGTTTGAATGTCTGTAGAGTGAATTCACAAATCGATTTTAAAGTAGAGTTTAGAAAAGTCCAAAACACTTGGCGATTATTAAGTTTTGGTCTTGCAAGTATAGACTAATTTAAATTTCTTGGTAGTGGGGAAGAATGAAATACAAAACTAATGTATTAGGAAGCATGGAAATAAACCTAGACATATACAACCGCTGATGTCTTATAAAATGGGAATGTGTCATTTCAGAAAGGTCGCCTTGAGAAACAGTTCAGTGATGCGCAAAGTGCAACACACACAACTCGTTCAGTTCCGCTTCTGTGTTCCCTGGGGATGAGACGTGGAATCATAAAGGCAAAAATACCTATTTAGAAAACGACAGAATTTTGGGAGTGGGTTACAATGGGAGCTGCCGCTCAGGCTGCGGCACAGCCCCCCGCTGAGGACTCCGCCCTCGCCATTTCCCAGCCGCTCCAACGCGGGTCGTGGCGGCGGAGAGCGGAGGAGCCGCAAGAGCGCGGCCCGGGGCGGCCCAGCGGGCAACGTTCGCGGCCAGGAAGGCGGCTCAGGCCTGGCTCCCCTTCAACACCCCTCCCGCGGAGACGAGGGGAAGATGTCCGCGTCAGGGCTCAAGACCGATCTGAAGTTCCTGGCGTCCATCCTCGACAAGAACCATGAGCGATTCCACGTCCTCAGCTGGAAGCTGGACGAGCTGCACCGCCAGGTCCTGGTGCCCCCGCCGGGCCCTGGCAGCCCGCACTCACCGCGCCGCCCTCACCCTCCACTGCAGCATCGCGGATTCTCACCCATCTTCTTCACCAATACGGTTTGTGGACTCTGCTGACCCAACTCTGACATCAGTTCTGGAAGCCTAGAAGATACTAAGAACAACAATTGGCTTGGTCAGCAATTGCGGTGTTGATGTGTGAACTCTGCAGATGATATAACCTGCCTAAGCCCCTGGATGCTGAGACGCTACATCAACCACTACCCGCGGGTCAGAATGGAAAAACAGAAGAAGAGACTTCAGAAGAGGAGGAGGAAGAAGAGACGGCCGAAGATATAGAAGACTTGGATCACTATGAGAGGAAGGAAGAAGAGCCTATTAATGGGAAAAAAATTCAGAGGATGAAGGAATTGAAAAAGATTAGTAAAATCTACAAAGAAGGAAAGTAAATTAGTTGTTATCTAGGGGTGGGAAGGGGTTGAGGGGAAGATGGGGAGTGACTACTAATGAGTATGAGATTTCTTTTGGGGTGATGAAAATGTTCTAATTTGTTGTGATAATGACTTACAGACTTTATGAATATATCAAAGCCCTTTTAATTGTGTCTGTAATAGGATGAATTATGAGTGATAAATTATACTTTAATAAAGTATTTTCTAAAAGGAAAAAAAATCCTGTTCACATCCCTCTGATTAGTGGCAAATAAATACAAAACACTAATCTAGTAGTGGTACAAACTCTGTCTTGGAAGCAGCAGAAGGGGAACTAGTTGCCCCCCAAATTGTTAGCACTATTCCTCCAAGCTTAAAAACGAAGCACACATCAAAGGTCCATGCTGTGGGTATGAGGTTTGAGAGAATGTCTCCTGAAAGACAAGAGGCAGCTACTGGAGGCTCAGCACTGCATATGAGCCTGAAAAAGATCTTCCCAGTGGACTCTTCCAGATGTCTGAATGCCTCACGAGTACCAATGGACTTATCCTGAAGTACACACAATTTTATTAAGTAATCCGTCCATACGCTATGCAAATTTAGTTTTCATTTATCTGTGCCAGTGAATGCAGAGAAACATGTAAAAGATAGTCCCTCAGGGTTTCCTCCTACTTTTAAGTTAGACATTTTCCACGCTTTGGTTGTAGAATTACAAACACTTCCTTAATGATCCAGGGTGATAATTAGGCAATTTTGGTTTTTAGGTTCTTTTAGTTGTTTCACAGTGATTTCTGGTACATGCACAATTAAAAAAAAAAAACCAAAATTTCTTTCTTATTTATATATTTATTTATTTGTACTGGGGACTGAACCCAGAGTTGCTTTACCACTAAGCCACATCCCAGGCCTTTTTTCTTTTTTTTTTCTTTTTTGTATATTGAGAGAGTTTCTTTAACTTGCTTAGAGTCTTGCTAAATTAGAGGTTGGCTTCAAACTTGTGATTCTCCTGCCACAGACTCCTGGGTCACTGGAATTACAGGCATGCTGACAAAAACTTTTAAAATATGTGTAGGAAATTCATCCAGGAAATGTGTGTTGCACATAGTATTTTTTATTCTTCTTCAGGGTTTTAGTAAGAAAAGGCAGAAATAGTAAAAGTAAAGAGCAGGTCAACAATTTCTGAGGCCATTTTAAGATATCATAAGTGGAAAAATATAGGAAAAAGGAAGAGAGTCAATTATTTTTAAGATGTGAAGTGTAATAGATATCATGCTATACAATTTTTCTATGTTTTTGTTGGTGCATTATAGTTTTACCTATTGATAGGATTTCTTTTTACATATTTGTACTTGCACACAATATAACAATACAATTTGGCTGAACAGTTTTAATTATGTTTTTTAATTGTAACTATGGCAATTTCTATAAGCAAATTGGTGGTTAATTCATTGCAATTAAATAATGTTTTGAATGCGAAATCTAACTCAATCAGCTGATATTTATTTATTTATTAATTTTTTTACCACACGTTCCAAGGAATCTTCATACCATGATGTTGTTTATATGTGTCCTTGATTCACTCATTTACTTATATGACAGAGAGATACATAGTGTTTGTAAAGTATCAGATATAGAATAAAAAAGAAAAATGTCTTTGCTGTCTAATATCACCCAGTCTGATGTGACAGACACAACATTGCCCTATAAACCAGCTGTGCTCCTGCCGCCCTCCCATGCTCTTACTCACTCAGTACCCACCTTGACTATGTTGACCACCCTCTTTCAAATTTGCAAGAGGTACCACACTACAAGACTGCAGAGCCTCACTTTTAGAATATATACATTGTAAGCACCAGATTCAACCTAGAAGTGGAGATTGTTATCTTTCTAGACACTAAACCTAGACCTGTGAGGATGCAGGAAGAAGTCAGGCATCAGGCATCCCTAGATTACAGTGCAGAATCGCTTAAAAGGGAGATTATCTCAACCCATCATAAGTCCTGCTCACCGAGCCACCTGCCGTCTCATCAACGATCGTTTGGAATTAGTGGCCAGGACAGCATGAAAGTGTCTTGTATTGTGCCCAACTATTGCATTCTCCCCTTTCCCTTCATTCTGATCATTTTGAAAATGCACCTGTCAAGTGCTTCTGGCACATGGATCCTTCCAACACACATTATTTCTGTTGAGCTTGGGATGATATACAGTCACAGAGACAAAAGGACCTAATAACACATTATTAGACTACGGAATTACCATAAATTTTGAAGCTAATCATTAATAAGTAGGAAAACTAAATTGTAATAAAAAGATTACCTAGCAATTATTGAATATCTCCTATGTGCAGGGTACTTTAAATTTAGTGTTTGTAACTTTTAAAATGGTGCAATAAGATAAATATTGCTTTCACTTGACATTTTAGGAAAATACAGACCAGATAAATAAACTAAAACAAGTTCATAGAGCTAATATCGTTGACAGAGATCCAAACCTGAGATTTTCTTTGCACCCAGAGGATTTTTTCTGCCCAATGTTTAGATCGTGGAAGGTTTCCTTGAGGGTGCACAGTTGTTATATAATTTTAAAATTTACAAAAGAACAAAGAATCACCCATGCAGAACAGGAATAATGTGCATATATTTTTCTTGCAATTTCTCAAATTAAAGCATAATACAAGAGTTTTCTCTGGCCCTTTGACCCAACCTCTGTCCTGTCATGAAGTTTCCTCTTGAAGCAGAACCAGAATCAGATTCTCCAGAACCAGGAGTGGTGCTCCACATTTTTTCCATGGAGACTTTAGATTTTATGGATTTGCAAAGAATGCTGCATTAGGTGCCTCTTAGTATACATACTTCTTTGCAGATGGCAGGGGTTTGTCCACTATGAGTTCCCAGATCCTATTCTTAAAAAGCAGCCATCTCACAGACACAGGAAGGCTGTGACCCCCTGACCATTGCTGGAATGCAGTTCTGGACACACAGAGATGCTTGAAAATGTGATAATTTGGGGAACAATCCCAGAAGAAGTGACATTGCTCTTCAGTGTGGGCAGGTCCTGCTGGCAACAGGATGCTGCCCTAGCAGTGTCCTTCCACAAGGAGGGAGGCAGAATGCTGAGATACAGAGAGTAAGGATTTCCTAAGGGAAACCACAAACTCTGAGAGGAGCCCACCAGCCCCGCCCCCATCTCACTCTACTTCATTCACTGCAAGCATTGAGATCAGTACTCCTTGTCTTAGTGGTGCAATTGGAAAAGGGATGGCAACCATTTGTGACCATGTGGATCAACTAGAGGGAGTTAGGACAACACCTGCCCTCCCCAGGAGCCCACTGTGGCCTGACCCGGAAAGTCTCTCTAGCTGAGTTTAAGTCTCTGTCACTCCCCAAGACTTGGAGCAAAGGAAATATGGAATTTCCAACCTTACCCCTGATTCCTGAACCAGTCAGAGTGGCCAGTCAAGATCCAGTGTAACCTGAGCCAAAACCCCAGGAAATTTTTAGATGGACTTGCCCTGTGACCAGCAGAGGGCTTGCTGTGACTGCATTCAAAACTGGCAGCTGAATACTACAGTCCCCACCATCACAGCTCAGCATCCTGAGGCTCAGGCCCAATAAAAGTGCTAAAGCTGAGCTAAGCCAATGTCCAGCCCTACAGACGTCCTCCATCAGACTGCACAAAGAACTTAAAAACCCAGCAGAAATATCCAGAAAAACAAGATTTTTTTTTCTTTTTTTGGACATGTATTTCACATCTGGTATTGTGTTACTTTGTTCTCACCTTCAGTATGTCTTTGTATAAGCTCTGGTGGAATTGGAATATCCACAGATGAACATACATGCTCATACTTCACTTATTAACCTTTTTTCTTCTTTCTGATCTCTTTCTTACTTTACTATAACTTCTCTTCCATTCTTTCTCAAAGATAAAAGTTCTTTCTCAAATGTAAAGAACTATACACCACCTACCTCACCTGCCTTTTCAGGTCTGAGCTTCTGACCACCATAATCTATGTTTGTGAAGTATAGTCTCCCAGTACTGTGATTCTCCAATACCCACTTCTGTCCTCCCTTTGAGCAATAGCCCAACTCTACTCCTCTATCTCCTACTTCCCCTTAATGTCGCTATTTCACCCTCTTCTTCTCTCTTGCTCTCTTTTATTAAAACATCCTTCATTATCTATACATTCTGTTCTCACTCCTAAATTGAAAGTTCTTCTCTATCTTCCTATCATGATTTCTTTGCTCTTAGGTGTCTTTAAGCTCACCACCAATAAATCCCAATCAGTTAGCATAACTTGTGTCAGCACCAATTTTACTGGGAAACATTTCTACTGTCAATTCTGATATAGGTGATTTGCATTTAAGTCTGGTATAGACCAAAAATTAAATAAGGTTATAAAGAATTAAAGCAAGCTGTTTAATACTGTTTATTAACACTGTTTGTTGTATGCATTAGATGTTCATAGTGATTACCTTTTCTAATCTAATGAAGAATTGGAAACTGTAAGGGTCAATCATTATTCACATGGTGGGGTACCTGCTAGTGAACTCAAATAACCTAGATGTACCTCAACCCAAGTAAGGGATAGGACAATAAACCCCAACCCATCAACCATATCCCACAAGGGAACAGCCAGAGAAGAGTCTTGGGACCATCTTCATGGCACCAACCCATATTACATATTCAGCAAAACCATCAGAACAAAAACTTCAATCATACACAAAGGCTCACACACAAGATGAGGAGGAAAAGAACTTATTTAATTTCAAGGAACAAGAAGAAGTCCTTCAGAATGAGGAATCAGTCTATAAAAGTGTTGCCTCAAAACCACAACTCCCCAACCAGAGAATCCACAAATTGGGGGAGATGAAAACCTGGGAAAAACCTACCAAAGATCTGATTACTAAAATGATCAAAGACCTAAAAGATGATTTAAGGAATGAAATAAGAGAGAAAACACAGTAAATTGGGGAAAAAAAGCAAACACTTTTTTTTAACAAAGTGAATACACTGAACTGAAAACATAAGTCTTAAATTAGAAATCCTCAGTCAACCAAATCAAAGACCCAGTGGAAGAATTTTATGCAGATTGCTTTCTTTTTTCTTTTCTTTTCTTTTCTTTTTTTTTTTTTTAAGAGAGAGGGACGGTGAAAAAGAAAATCAATTTTATTTTAGTTTGTCATGTGTCCTTTCTTGCTCCAAGATTCCATTGTGTACATGGTGCTGGGGTTTGAACTCACATACTTATATCTGATAAAGTAGATTTCAAGCACAAATTAATCAGAAAAGATAAAGAAGGCCACGCCATCCTAGTAAAGGGAACAATACAATGGAAAGATTTAACCATGGTACTCCACAAACACGAATGTTATCAAATATGTGGAAAAATTATTCCATGACAAAAAATTACTGGTGGACCTCAACACAATAATACTGCGAGACTTTAATACTCTTCTATCGCCAGTAGACAGATTGTCAAAGCAAAAATAAATAAATAGATAGATCTCCAGCCTAAACAACTCTACAAATCAAATGGACTTAACAGATATCTATAGACTATTTCATCCCCAAAAAGCTGAGTTTATCTCCTTTTCAGGAGCACATGAATCCCACTACAAAATAGATCATATCCTAGTCCACAAAGAAAATCTTGCAAATACAAAAATTGATATAATCCTAAGTATCCTATTATATCATAATGACATGATCTTAGCAATTTACAACAAGAAAAATGACAGAAAGTACATACATACATGGAGACTGTAATATACCCTCTTATATGAAGAATGGATAAAAGAGGTTATCAGAGGAGAAATCAAATAATTCTTGAAAATGAATGAGAATGAACACATAACATATCCAAATCTCTGGGACAGTTTTCTTAAGAGGTAAATTTATAGCACTGAGAGCCTTCATCAAAAACCAGGAGAGATCCCAAATAAATAAGCTTATGCTCTACTTAAATTCCTACAAAAAGAAAAATCTAATCCCAAAGCCAGTAGAAGACAGGAAATAATGAAGATCAGAGCTGAAATCAATGAAATTGAGAGTGAAATCAAACAATATAAAGAATCATTGAAACAAAGACTTGGTTCTTTGATAAAATAAAATTGACATACCCCTAGCCAACTTCACCAAAAGAAAGATAGGAATGAAGCAAATCAACAAAATCAAAGAGGAAAATAGAGAAATCACCACTGACCCATCTGAAATCCAGAGGATTATCAAAACCTATTTTGAAAAACTATACTCCAATTTGGATAATCTGGAGGACATGGAGAAATTCCTAGCCACATACGACCTTACCAAATTGACACAGGAGTCTATTAAAAATGAAGACAGATCAATATCTGGTTGTGAAATTAAAATAGCTATTAAAACTCTTCCAAAACAAAAAAGCCCAGGATCTGATGGATTCTCAATTGGGTTCTACCAGATTTTTACGGAACAATTAATACCTCTTCTTAGTAAACTATTCCATGAAATTGAAAGGAATGGAACCCTTTCAAAGACTTTTTATGAGATAACTATAATTCAGATAACAAAATCCAACAAATATACATCAAGAAAAGAAAACTAATGAACATAGATGCAAAAAATCCTTAATAAAATTCTAGCAAATCACATTAAAAAACACACATCAAAAAGATAATAAACCATGTCTAAATGGGCATCATTCCAGGAATGCAAGGCTGGTTCAACATATGCAAATCAATAAATGTGATACACCACTTAAACAGAAGTAAACTAAAAGACTATACAATCATCTCAATGGATTCAGAAAAGACCTTTGATAAAAATTAACACCCACTTTAAAAAAAACTCTGGAGAAGATAGGGATGAAAAGAACCAACCTTTAGTTTGTAAGGGTCATTATGACAAACCCACAGCCAATACTAAACTTAATGGAGAAAAACTAAAACTATTTCCACTAAACTTGGGAATAAAACAACATTGTCCCTCTCACCATTCTTATTCAACATTGTCCTCAAAACCCTAGCCAGAGTAATCAGATAAGAGAAGGAAATCAAAGGGATAGGAATAGGAAAAAAGAAAATTAAACAATCACTATTTGCTGATGATGTAGAAGTCCCAAAAAATTCCATCAAAAGATTTTTAGAGCTTATAAATGGTTTTAGCAAAGTGGCAGGACACAGCATCAACACCCATAAATCAATAGCTTTCCTATACTCCTACAGTAATTTGACCAAAGTGGAAATTGATTGAATGGAAAAAATGATCCTGATTGAAATGAGCCAAACACAGAGATTTGAGGGTCAAATATTTTCTCTTCTATGTGAAAGCTAAAGTAAAACCTAGGATAGGGTGAAAGTTATCCAGGTTCATTTATTAGACCCACCAAATTAAACATAACACATAATCTGAGGGAACTCTAGCTATAAAGGTGGGAGGGAGGAAGGAGAATAAGGAAAAATGGGGGTTACCAATGCTTTAGGTTATACTTGACTACTCTGAGAAGCCAACTAATACTCAAGCATGCATTTAAAATTAGAAATTTTAAAAATTAATATGTGTGTATATGATCATTTATATCTGTAAAATGGGGGAATTATAGAGGAGACAAAAGATCTGGGAGTGGGTGAAGGGGGAGAGATCCTGAATAAGGATTGGGTTCATGTACTTTGTCATTATATATGCTTGCATGAATCTGAAGCAAACAAATCCTTTCAATATATAAGACTATGTTGAACTAAAAAAAATTCTGTTTGCAATTCTTTTAGGGACTTGAGCAGTACTACTAACCATTCCACTATAAGCAAAGTATTCTAGAAAATAAATAAATATAATGATCCACATTGAAAAGGAAACCTCATTTTTGTAAGAAGCATAAGGAATGGCTGATTGCCACCTTCTGATTTCTTATACTTTGCTCAGGTCTTTTTTCATTTTTTCTAATCATACAAGAACATTGACAAAATGTAGCCTAGGTATATGATGCAATCTTTAGATAAATCAAGTCCACCCACTAGACTTACATTCAGTGTGTAACATGCAGACTGATCTGATGATCCAGGGGTTAGAAAGAGACTATGTTGTTCTGGGAATGTCAAGGTCACTGCTGGAAAGGCATTTATAGACTGATGAATGACCTCTAGATTGCTGAGATGGGAAAGACTCAGAATTGTTAATGCTTGAATAAATAAATAAATGAATAAAAAACAGCCAGAGGCAATGATTCAGGAATAATGGAATAGGGGACAATGAAGTAGAATAAGTACAGAATTAAACTAGGGGGAACAGAATGGAAAATGAGGAATAAAGAACTCTTGGCAAAGCCAAAATGTGCTTAAGAGTTTGCTTCTACTGTATTTGTATTTGTATTTATTTTAACTCATTTTCAGAGTAAGAGTGTGTCTTTTTGAAAGTGCATTTTCTAATGTAGTTGGCCTTTGAACTTCCCCAAAAGCTAATGTGCAGAAAGTTTGGTCCTCAGCCCATGATGCTATTGAGAAGTGGTAGAATCTCTGGGATTAACGTGTGATTCCAGTATCCACAATGCATAACAGCAATTTATTAGCATCTAACACATGGAATTGTATAATTTTTTATCAGATTAAGTATAATCAATTATATAATATGAGATCTCAGATGAGGGTAAACTGGGATTCCTATGGGACTATGGTGGGATTAGACTGCCCCTAATGGGAGAAGATAAAGCTTCCAAGATCTTCATGATATATCTGGCAAGGCAGATCTACCAAATCAGCAAGCTCAAAAACATTTGAGGTAACTGCTTAGAATCACTGGAATTATAGAGGGTATGGGAAGCACTAATTCTTGAGCTGCTCAACTTTTAGGTATAGGCAAGAAATAATAGAGATTATAAGGAGGAAAGAATGAAAAAAGGTAAAAGAAAGTATGGAATTCTTCCCATTGATGATTCAAGTAATTCTGTAATTGCTCTATGACTTGGACAAGTGTATAATTCTCAAAATTCTGTCACCTGGAAAGTAAAATTTAATAATTCATGTTCATTGAAACAAAGAACAAGAATAGTTGATTCTCTATTTTTGAATGCTTGAAAGATATTAAAGAAAGTGAGATGCATTTGAAAACCCAGAAAAAGTGATTTTTTCATAAGGTGGATATGGGTTTGAATCTTGTCTTTCTGACTTTTTTTTATTGAATTAACCAAGGAAATTTATTTAGATATTTTGGAATATTTTGATTCTATTACAAATTGACCAAATTGCTATAGAAGAAGACAGAAGAGGCATAAGATAAATTGTCAGAGCTTAGAGTTGCTATATGAAAATTCTATTTTCAAATAAAATTCAGTAAATGA
>PVKS010051923.1:0-10950 GCA_004027875.1 Aplodontia rufa
GAGGGTAAATGGATGGTTATGGAAGAGATCATGATGAGTAAAATCAGCTTAACCCAGAGATCTAAGTGTCGATTGTCTCCACTCATCTGTGGAGGTGGGGACTAGACCCTGGACAGTGAGAAAGTTGGTCTAGTAACATGAGTTAAATCCAGATAAGATGTAATGCTTTATAATCTAATACCTTTTTTAGAGTTATAAAGGGAAAGGGAAGGGAGGGATAAGGGAGGGTAATGGGGGGCACTCCTGGGGATAATTGCAATATCCAGAATATTTACACATTTTATACACATTTTATATTATTTTGTTAAAATCTTGTAAGGTTGTTCAAAAATAAAAAAAAATTACCTATACTCTAGGGGTTGAGCAGTGGCTCTGCAGTTACAGTGCATGCCTGGCATGTGTGAGGACGCAGGTTTGAACCCCGGCACTACATACACAATGAAGTGTCAGAGTAATGAAAGTCACATGAAAAACTAAATAAAATTGATTCTCTCTTTCTCTCTCTTACTGTCCCTGTCTCTTAAAAAAATTAACTACAGTCTAGATGTATCAGATGCATATGAAAGAAATGAGCTTCATACTTAATTTCAGGTTCCATTCACAAATTATCTCACTATGTATGTGCTTACAGACATTCATGAATCTGAAAAACCCAATATATGGACTATTTCTGGTTCCAAACACTGCAGATAAGAGATACGTAACTTCCACTCAATTGTTTCCAGTTCTGAATTCTCCATTTGGTTCTTTTTTACATCTTCCATTTCTTTGTGAAGACGTTCGCATTTTCATGTATTAAGCAGGGTCATCTTTGCACATGGAGGCATTTTGGTCATTTGTGATATTTTTTGTATTTCCATTTTTATTCCTGCTTTAAAGTCTTTTTCAGCAATTCTAAAGACATCTCTGTCAAGTTGGTCTTGGGATTGTTGATTGTCTTTTTTTATTTGGCATGAGTCTTCTTCTTGTTTATTCTAATAGGTGAGTTTTTCCATTCAAACCTTGACATTTTGGATTTGCAGTATGAGAATTGGAACCTTATTTAAACTTTCTCTTTTAAATGACTTAAACACCTCTCTGACAGGAGCCAAGGAGGAAAGTGGAGAGTTTGGGGCAACTCTTTCCTCCCTGGATCAGATAGAAATCAAGACTTCCTCTTGGTTTTGCTGCCATGGGTGGGGGTCGGACCACCATTTCCTAGTAGCGTTTGACTAGGAATAGAAATATTCATTGTCCAGAAGTTTCTGTCTTGCTATGTGCTCGGTCACACTCCTTGTCCCTTGGTTAGAGAGAACTGGTTGTTTTGTGACATATTTTACCTGTACTTCAGTTCCAAGTCAGAGTAACATTAAGCAAAAATAAAATCCAGGGAGGTCTGCCATGTTGAGCCTTGGTTACCAAGGTCCAGAGCTGGTCTCCCTCCTCTCCTTTTCTGCATTAGGTTGTTTTTACTAATCTAGTGTATAGGATTTGTAGTTATTCTCAGTGGGAGGAAGAGAGAAATGTTTACCTACTCCATTTTCCCAGAAGTAAAAGTCAAGCAAGCTCATTCTGCAATCAAATAGAAACCATGCAATGCTGGAGCTACAGTTTCTCAAAGGAGGGAGCAGCACAAAGCAGAGGGAACTGAAGGAAGGACCAACGTTCTCCAATGCAGCAATCCATTACCATGAGGGTGTTCATCTCTGTGGCTGGACATAATAACAGGAGCAATGAAAATAAGCAAACCTGAAGGTCATCACTGGTAGAAGCAATATAAGATTAGTGGAACCAAACCCACACTTGAAACTGTGTTGGAGAAGGGACATATTCTTCAAGGGATCTCGATCTCTTTAAGGTGATGTTCTCAAATGATAGTGAATTTTTTCCTGCTTCTATTTCCTTTGCCACCCCTAAGGAGAGTTATGTTATTTCCTTTATCTGGATAATGTGTTCTAGGAGTTTTAGATTTGTTTGCTTTTATTTAATCAACAATAAATTATGTAACACGAAGTAAAAACAACTGTTGTTTTCATCAAATAAAAAGCAGATAATCTGAGTTTAAATAATCTTAGACAAGTGCTATTATGAATGCAATGTGGGGTCATGAGAAGGCCAGCCCCTGCAGGAAGGGGAGGGCATCTCATCCTTTCTTGGGGAGCTGCTATAACATGTCCTGTTCATATTTCCTCAGTCCTGGAGGCTAGATGTTTGAAATCTAGGTGTCAACAGGGTTGATTTCTCCTGAGGCCTCTCTCCTTGACTTGTGTCTGTCCTATATCTCTTCTTATAAGGACAACAGTCAGATTGGATTAGGGCCCACACTAAGGGCTTCATTTTGCCCTCCATTCACCCCTGTAAAGACTCTGTCTTCACACCCTGTCCCACTCTCACCCCTGAGAGTTAGGACTTCCACATTTGAATTTGGAGAGAGTAGACCCACTTGGGACCATCTGGCATTATATGTCCTCCCCTTGATCACCTTGGGAGTCAGCAGACTGGCCTGCTCCTGTTTCTTCCATTAGATTCTTAAAAAGTAGTAGACCTTCACCTTTTGCAAGGCCCTACGTTTGCCAGATGAGAGATGACTTATATCAAGATTTTAGGGTTGTCTTTTTCCTCTTCAAGATTCATACACTTTTACCACCTCAAGCAGAATCTTTCTTTAGCTGCAAATGAAGCATGTGGCTTCTCTCCCTGACACTGGAAGTGACCCCATCTCAGCACAAAGTGGGGAGCCTGCCTGCATGCATCTGTGCTGTGCTGTTTGCATGACAAGAATCCTAAGGAGAAGGCCCTGTCACCTGCCTGTGGTGAACCACCTATGGCTTCCCATTCTGTGCATTCGGTTCAAACATCTTCCCACCACAGTAACATTTTATTTTTCCTTATCAGGGTGAACTGCATACACTTCCTGCTGCCAAGTTCACACTGGGCCTGGGCCTTGGCCCCACCAGGACACATAGCCATCCCACATGCCTCCAACTCTCAGCTGTTTCTGAGATGGTCTTTCTTCTGTTCAGGTATTTTTCTCCTCTGCTACCCTGTGAACTCTAAGAAGCTGCATCTATGTCTTCATTTGCCTTTTTATCCCTAGATGCTTTGGGATACAGTCCTGGCACCAACATGTCTCAATAAGCATGCATCTTCAGTGGAGCCTGGATTTTCTGCCTCCAGGAAAAGGCACTGGAACAGGGCAAAGTTGAATTTTCCTGGCAACATTCTCCCACCACACCTAAGGGAATGGTGCTCCCTAAGGAAGCAGCTCCGCTTTGGACATGGGGACTGAGTTGTGATTGGGCAGGGCAGGGTCAGTTCATGTCCACTGGTACCTGTTGGTGTGGTCATGGGAAGGCCCGGAGAGTAAGCAGTCAACTTCTGGCACAACGTCCTGGACTGACTGACAGCTGTCCAGAGCTCTGACCTCCACCACTTGCCTGTATGCTTTTGCAGTTCTTCCAATTTGAGGGCTACATTTTCACACACTCATCATCCCTTCTTCTACAGTGTCTTGTTATCTTACACCTCATGGTAATTCTTTTTTCTCCTCCCTTCCTACAAAGTCAATCTCTCTCTCTGTTCCACCTTCTAGATTTCTTCCAAAGGATGTAAATCCCTTTACATTTGATGAGCAGAGCCAAATAAAAGTACGTCCCAATCCTATAATGTCACATCCTCAAGACTCAGGACTACAGCAGGTCCTAGAGTTCATACACAGTCACTGATGCAGACCCTAGCCGAGGAGTATGATAAAGCTTCAACATGGTCCCCTAATCCTCAAAATGTCACTGAGTATTATTTTTTACTGGGCACTGTGACTGACCTTACCTTTCAGGTGGGGAATCTGAGTCACAGAAAAGTCACCCAGGCAACCAGTGCAGCCCATTTTGCAACTAGCTTCTGGAGGAATGTTACCTCTTTCCAAAAGGATCCATGTGGGCCATCGTTCCTGTCTCAGTCTGTTTTCTGTTGCTATAACTAAATAATAGACAATAATTTATGAAGAAAAAATGTTCAGATGGCTCATGAATCTGAAGGCCGGAAAATTCAAGATTGGGTGGCCACATCTGATGAGCACCTTCTTGCTTGTGGGGTATCTGCAGAATTGCAAGGTGGCACAGGGCAACATATGGCCAGTCATCCTGGCTCAGGTCTCCCTTCTCCTTATAAAGTCGGTTGCATTGGATTAGGGCCCCACCTATGGTCTCATTTAGTCCTTATTTTCTACCCTTTTAATAATTCACAGTGACAATAAAACTTCAACCTGAGTTTGGGGGAACATTTGAACCACTGAATACCTATCTCCCCATGTCATAAAAGCTGCTTTGCCCAGGATCCTCCTGAAGTCACCAGGAGATCTGCTTTACTTTTCTACCCTTCTCTGTCCTGAAAAATGAAAACTCAATAGGAATTCCGAGGTCTTAGACATGTCTTCCATGAGCACAGATGACCACCAGAAAGGAGGCATAGCATAGGAAGAAGGAATATGTCAGATCCCCTGGGAGACAGCAGGTCGGAGCCATGCTGAAACCTGCTTGTTGGGGTGGGCAGACCCTGTCACAGTGGCCTGTGTGAGGTTGGCAGTTGTGAGTCCCAGGTCCAGGAGGTCACTCTGGGAGATAATGGTTGATAGCTATGAAGGGAGATAGTGACAGCTAGGGTCTGTACAGATAGAAACAGCAGGCCTAGGCAGGCTTTAGACCCAGAGGACAGCCACGAGACCTACTGGACTCTACTCTACTTACCCCAGGAGATAAAATCAGTGCCAGGAACTCACCCCTGAGGGTCTGACTATTGCTCAGACTCATCCCAACCACAGGGCCCCTCATTCTCAGCCACATGGGCCTCTTGCTCTGAAATGCATCAGGGCTCCCTGCCTCTATAAGCCCTTTCCACCTCCTGGTCCTTGTACCTGGGATCCCCTAGACCTTCCTCCTAGGCCTTTACCTGAGCACCTCCAATTTAACCCTGATATTCAGCTTCCACAACCAATCTCAGAAAGCCCCTGCAGGAGCCTACTCCACTCCTTTCTTAGTTACCTGCCATTTCCCATCTCAGTAATTCAGTGCTTTCCTAGCAGAGCACCCTGAAGGCATGCCCCGCTTCTCTGTCTGTTCTGTCTTCTGCTGGGACGCTGGTCAGATAACCAATGATGATGGACAACCAGCAGGGAGCAGGAACTACGCTGGCCGGCAATCTGGGCCACTTTGGAGGATGGATAGATAGTGCTGAAAACTCAAGGACTAAATAATAGAGAAACATAGTTTGTCACAGGATGAATGATTAATGTGAGACACACAGGGCCCCTTCCTCGCCTTTATGGCTTACTAATTTATGAGCTTTAGTAAGTATTTATTTCCCTTGCCCCCCAGATGGAGCTGTCACCCACCCGTGAGATGCTCCTCTTCTCACATGGTGAGGTTCCTGGCCTGGGACAGTCTTCATTCTCTATCCCACTGCTGATCTCATGATTAATACCAATTATTTTGAAGCTCCAGGCATCTGGAGAGCCTACTGCTTTTGGCTCCCACCCTTCCTGGTGGACTCCAGGGTGGGAGGAGAAGACTGGATTTTTACCCACCCTCAGCTGTCCTTGTCATACCTTGGGACCCTCAGGGGTAGAGCAGTCATCTTTAGCAAACACATATACAGGATTCCCAGTTAGATTTGAATTTCAGATAGACAGGGCCTCATGTTTAAATGAGTATGTCCCGTGAGAAATCCAAATTTCTACTGGGTGGCCTATGCTTGATCAGGGGAGGTACTGGCCTGCTTTCTCCAGTCTTGTAAGTGCCAGTTACACCTTGAAAGGTGAACATTTAATTCAATCTACCAAAAGACAACAGGTGTCCCTGCCCTCTGTCCTCCAGGTAGACAGTTGATGGGACTGTGTCCCTGGTCCCCTTTCTTTGCTCCTTTTCTGTTCAAAGATTGTAAACTCCCGTGAACCCCAAAGCACAGGAGCTTTGCTTCACTCTCTGTCTCAGTCTGTTCCTTTTTCCAGACTGCAGCCTTGGGCCTCTAAGTCCACGCACAAAGGGATTTATTAGTGTTTTGTTTTACAGTGGGTCAGGCGATCTGCAGATGAATGTCGCCCTGCCCTAGACAGGCTTGGCTGTGGTCATCTTGCCTCCCTTTCAGTCCACACCTCTCCTGTACCCCTGTGAGAGCCAGGGTTTTTAACTAAACATATTTATACACACACATACACCCATATGCACACACACACAAGAATGCATGCATAGGTACATATTTACACACACATGCATATGTGCATGTGCATATTCACATACACACAGAAATACACACACATGTACATGCACATACACACTAACCCTGTTTAACTGTGAGCTCAAGAATTCCTGGAAGCCACAAAGGCAGCTCACAAAATCAGAGCTGCAGTCAACCTCTGGCACTCAGCAACAGGAACTTGTGTGGATGCTGCCATCACTGTGACTTAGCCCATTTCCCAGGACAGAGTTGGCATTGGTGACATTGCCCATGTGCCAGGGCTGGGGTCAGCAAGGGACTCCTAGAATGGTGGGTTCTAATGCCATGGAAGAGGTGGGTCATGGGGAGAAATGATAACACAGCACTGGGTGCTTCCTGAAGGTTTTGATTCCCTGGATCCTGACATTCTATTCTGATTATGATTATTGCTATTATTATTATTATTCCTCTCTTTACATACTAGAGGGCTGGGGAAACCACTGCTCCCTGAGTTTGTGCTGACAACTACCAATGGCCACTGTGTGCAGAACAAGTCCTTATTCTGGACTCTGCTCTAGGTACCCTGGGGTGTAAGGCGGCATGGTGGGCCCGTGGGGCTCTGGCTACATTCTGCTCAAGGGGCAGGGGTTAAGTCTCAGTAGCCATGCTAGGGCTCCTGTGGCTCCTGTCAGGGAACCCAGCTTTGGGCACCTAGCAGCCAAGTGACACAAGGCTGGCCTGGGTTGACAGAGACCTCATCCTGA
Organism: Aplodontia rufa; assembly: GCA_004027875.1. NCBI lineage: Eukaryota > Metazoa > Chordata > Mammalia > Rodentia > Aplodontiidae > Aplodontia > Aplodontia rufa. Next base: position 6,954 of record PVKS010051923.1, read on the forward strand.
CCTCTGCCTCCTTCTGCATCTCCCTCTAAAGAAATAAAAACAATAAATTTTGGCTACAAAGTCTGTCTCATCCACATGGCTTCCTCTTGTTTCTGTGTAGTAGTGGCTGGCCTGAATCCCGATGGTACTAGTGAGTGACTTTGCACAAAGGGGCACAATGTTTCTCATAATCAGGGCCAAGCCCAGGGATTGTGGACTGAACTATGTCTCCTGAAAGATGTGTACTAACCCTGTGCCTGTGAAAGTGACCTTATTTAGAAATAATCTTTGCAATGTAAGCAAGTTAAAATGAGGTCAGATTAGATGACTGGGGGTCCTAGATCTGTTGGTTGATATCTTTATAAAGAGAAATGTGAAGGTTGAGATACATGGAGGAGATGGTAATGTGAGAATGATGCAGAGATGGAATGATATTGTTATAGGAATACTTTAGGCTACCGGAAGCTGGATCAGGCAAGGAAAGATTCTCCCCTAGAGTCCTCCTGAGGGAGCGCAGCCCTGCTGGGCATCCGATTCCAGACTTCTGGCCTCCTGAAGGTGAGAGAATCCACTTCTGTTACTTTAAGCTGTCTTGAGGATGGTTCCTTATTATGGTGATTAAAGGAAACACACACATTGCCCTTTAAAACAGTCATAGCAGTCAACAGCTGTTTAGCTCCATTATCCAGATGACCAAGAAAACCAGGGCTAAAACTGGCACATCTGATAGTGGGAGCCTGGGAACTAAGCTCCTATTTAGACACAGTAAATGAGGCAGCATCTGACCTTCAGGCCAGGCAAGAGGCAACAAGGGCCATTTGGGTCATGGGTTCAGGAAAACATGGAGACTGCTGTGGCACTAATGTCACTGTACCATATAGAACTTTGGAGTGGTGCTGCCTGCCACAGTATGGCTGGGGTTGCTGAGATGGAGCTCCGATGGGGAGAGCAATGCTCTTTCACTTATGTGCTGTGGACTCCAGCCTGCAATGCCCTTGGGTGGTGTGGACAGTGACTCTGTGCAGCTTTGGGAACACGAGCGTTGCAAAATCAGGGTCTAGGCAGAGTGTGAGGTCAACCATTGTGAGAAGCTATTTGCAGGATGATATTTAAATATCAGTATCCAGAGTCATCCACTTTCTATTCTGAAGTACATACACTGATTAATCTCAAAAAGGGACTTGATTTGTCTTTACTAATAAAAGGGTGTGTTGTCTGTAGCTCACACAGGGTTCAGTGCATGGCTATCTCTGGCTGCCTGGTGGAGAACGAGGATCACAGGATTCCTTTGATTGTGTTCTCCTATCTGTTTTGCTGAAGACAATGCTTGAGCAAGGCTCATATACAATGATCCCAGTTCAAATGCCATCCCTTTCTGCTCAGGCAGAAGGCCCTTTACACCATCAGAAAGGAGCAAAATGACCTGGTCTTGAGCAGTGAGGTCCAGAGCTTAGCTAGATCGGAGATTTTGTGCTCATGAAGGGTGACAGCTCTCCAGTCCTCTGGGCACAGATCTATAGAGAGAAAACTCATGGTAGTGCCTGCTATGGGTGGAGTGGGGTTGTTTACTAGCTTCATTAACTTGAACCTCATGTCAGATAATTCACATCTAATCCAGGAGGTTTAAAGCTAGCAGTAGTAAATAAATTGATACTCCACTCCTGCTCATAAAGAACACTCTTGCTCCCACCTGTAAAAATCCCACTGACTCACCTCCACCTATTCCAACTCTTCTCCAAAATGTCATAGCCTAAATTCATGAAAACTTTTGATTCAGGACCTTCCATAAAGATTAAGAAAAAAATAGAAACTTAATCCCCATCTTCGTAGAGATTATCTGTTCCCTTCTATATTCCATCCTGGTAAAAATGGTCAGTTCTATTTTATAGATGTGGAGCTAAAATGAGTTTCTGGCTAATTCAGGAGGAGCTTTGAAGAGCATTCAAATAGTAGATAAAGATTTTGAGGTTAAATTGAAAAAAAAAGCATTTTAGGTCCCCTGAAAACATCATTTCCCCTCCTGTTTATAATTACAGTAAATGTATGTTTGTGGCTACCTGCTCTGTCACTTACAGTTGTGTGACCACAAATAAGTAGTTCTTCAACTTTTTCAGTCTCAATTTCTTAGTAACTAAATTGTGAAAAAGAATAATAATCAAATGTGGCTGTTGATACAGCAAATGAGATAACAAGGCGATCTACAGAACTGGTGCTCAAATATATACCTACTTTCTCTTACCTGAAGAATATCCTTATTCTCAAATCCCAAAAGTGTTTATCCTTTTATATTATGCTGAAAGACTTGCATCATATTTTATGTTTTTATTATTCAGAATTCTGTGTGCAAATGTGAACTTGTGGACGTGTGTGAAGAACTGAGCTCTGAGCTGAGTTTGCAGACTAGTGTGTGAATTGCTGTGCCCTGCCTGGCCACCTGACAGCTCTCAATGTCAATACTGTCCTTGTCAGAGGGTTGGAAAAATCATCAAGCCCTTCTCATTTCCACAACCAGTGTCACCAAGTTCAATGGCCATTCCAGAAAGCATTCTTAGATGTCCTCATACTTTTTTATTTTCACTATCTAGATTATCATCCATTCACGGGTTCAGTTATTTTCTGTTTAATATTTGTCTCTAATCTAGTTCCTCCCCAGTATATATTATGAATCAGGACTACAACAGTCTCTTTGAAACAGTATGATCACAGCTCTTTCTTCACTCCTTCTGCTTGATATTCTGGTCTGATTTGACCATTCCAGGACTATTTCTTTTGAGGCTTCAGCCCTCTGCTTTCATCACACTGAACACAAAGGACTCTGCCCTGCGTTCAGCTGCAAGCATCAGCTTTAAGCAAGAAGGCAACTCTTTGTGACCAGGTAGCTGGAGTCTGGTACTAGATAGTCCAAGTTCCTTTCAGAGATGATTAACAGCGTGAACATCTTCAGTTCTACCTTCCAGCCTCCTTACCTTTCTCCACTTGAGTGGATCATTTTCTTAGCAGTTCTTGGAGGCACCTGGCAGTTTCTGACACCTGCTTCTTCTCTATCTTCCACTCTGTATCATCTTTCCCCAAAATAACACTTCAATGATTTTATTTGACTTGGAAGATTCTACCTCTAAATCAAATGCTCCACTTTCAAGACAAGGCATTATCTTCCTTAGACTTTCCTGTATTAACTATATTCTTTCTTCTCTCTCTTCCACTCCCCTGAACTCCATTCTCTCTATGTATTCTTCAGACTGGGACATCTGGGGTCCTGCTGACCAAGGAGGAACAGACCCTCTCAGAGTGAGCTAATTCCCAGGCAGGAGTGGCATAAATTAACCAATCAGAAGCTTGTCCTCCAAATCTGGTACTAACACTCCAGCCAATATTCCTTTTCCCTAATTGCCCAGGGCCAGCCACCTCTACATCCAGAATCCACAGAAGTAACTCAGACTAGCCAATCCTATGCCCTTTAACCCTGCTCACTCTGCTTTGCCCGTTTCTTTTCATGAAAACCATAGTAAAGTCTCTTGCCTACATTTTTTTTGTTCTTTTGGCCTCTAGATGGGCCATGGGTGCCCCTGCATGCTATGGCATGGCCCCCTTTCTTGGAATATGTGAGTAATAAGTTAATTTCTCAGTGTCTGTTACATCGTGGCCTCTTGGCCTCACCATATTTGAATAGAACCTTCATTTTGAAACACTTTTCAAGCTAGCTTTAGCAATTATGGGAACTACAGGATTTCCCTTTACCAGATATTTATGTCTTGTGTGACCTGGCACCCTATGGATTAAAGGGAGCTGATATGAACCTTGGCTGAGAACATACATAAAGAATTGTTAGAGAAAACAAGACAGTCACTTAAGATGGCAGTGACCACCAAGGCCTGAATAAATGGAAGGATAGTGGAGAGGACAATAGTACTGTGTAGCACCATGCAATGATGGCTAGAGAGAAATCAAAAACAAGGTGGGAAATACTACTTAATTCTACTAAAGTCTGAATAGGGGAATTTTCCTATAAAAGCCAAAA
>PVKS010051924.1:0-10956 GCA_004027875.1 Aplodontia rufa
CCAGGGAAAATAACTTTAAAAACCATTCATCTTTTTAAAACTGAGATGATTTTCTAAATGTTTAATAAGGGAGGGAACAATTAAGATAATTACTATAAAAACAAAACTAATAATTATAGAATAATATTTAAACAGGAAAATTATAAAACTATAATCCATGTATAAACTACATAATCTATATAAACTATATAATATCCATAATAAAGTTTTAGTAATCAAAATAGCCCATGTAGTTTGGTAACTAAATTTTTTGAGATTTAAAAATATACTCATTCAAGCATTTCTACATACAAAAATTTCAGGTTTTAATTTATTAAAAACAAAATAAGTTCGGAAGTAACCACATAAACAAGATAAGTATGTAAAACCGTGGGAAATAGAAACTGAATAGCCTCAAACCTCTTAATAGTTTAATGACAAATAACTTATTTTTTGATTAATTTTTTGGTTAAAAAATAAATTTTCTTAATTTTAAACTTACATCAATGTGCTTTTTTCTTTTTTTAAAGACAAACTACTTTATAAATGGCAGGTATTAGAATTGCATAAGCCAAGGAATAACATTTAAAGTTGTTTAGATGTAATAATTTTAAAATCACACAGATTCAATATATGGTAGGAAAATATGTTTTAAAAAAATAAGGAACTGTGCCCCCAAAAGATATAATGCACATTCTATTATATGAATATCAAAAAACTATTTAAAAAGAGCCTCTATAAAATGTCAGAAGTAGGCAATTTGTTTTCCTAACGAAATATATAAAAAAGAAATATTTCTGTATCAATTAACCAGTAATACCAGTATTTCTTGGCAAAAATGTAGTATATATACAGGAAAAGTAGGCACTGCCCTGTATTCAAGTGTCCAAGTTTGATTTCCATTAAAATGTTTTCTATAATTTATAATAACCACACACAGAAAAGTGAAAGGATGAGGTAAACGTACTTTTAAGAAAGTAGTTGAAACAATATTCAGATATTCCCAATGTCTAGACTCTAGAATGATGCTTTAAAAGGTCCTCCATAAAGATGATTTGGACAGGTATTTGAATCACATGACTTCTTACTCTTCTGAGCAGTCAATGATGTTATTTTCTGTTATTACAAAATAATCACGACTCTTCCAACATTGTTCCAGTGTGTGTTTACATTAGGCACCAAGCCACAGTAAGAGCAGCTACAATGCCATTCAAAATTGCCATGCTATAGCCCATGTGGAAGGAATGTCCAGTCAGTTTCCTAGAGAAGAAGGAAAAACACAAATCAGAAAAGGAATATGCCATTTGGTTTAAAAGAAATACTAACAGTTTTTACTGAAAATGCTTAAAACCGTTTGGGAACATGTTTCCCGAATGCTTACACATGAATATACAAGTTGAAAAACATTGGATATTCATAGGATTAGCAGTGGATAACAGATCTTAAGTTCTTTGTCAAAAACAGTTGCTTCAATTTATTAGAACCAAATGCTGAATTTCATCCCTATACTTCTTTACTGTTTTTCACAGACACTGTATGAAGAACTTACATCTTTAAGGAATCACCAGCTTTAAAGTCTTTCTTCAAAATATCTACTATGATTTTCCTCTTTAGGATAAGACACAGATAACCACTGGGAGGATTTTTCTCTGTGACTCTAATGTGGGATCTCTGAAGTCCTGTTAATTAAGACTAAAGGCATCACAGTTCTCCCTTTGTCAAAACCTTTCACTTATCTCTAGTAGAAGATGTGTTTTAAATTGACTAAAGTGTAATAAAAAGCACATCTTCATTAATGAAATAAATGATGACTAAATATTGTTCAAATAGGCAAAAAAAATCTTGAAGTTAGAGGACTTTACCCTGCAATTTCAAGCCTTACCAAAAACTACAGTAATCAAACATACTGGATTGGCATATGGATAGACATATAGACCAAAAGAACAGAACAGGCAGCCCAGAAATAAATCCTATGGTCAGTGAAGATTCCACAGGGTGTCTAGACTAAGGGGAAAGACCGCTCTTTTCAACAAACAGTACTAGGACAACTAATGTAAACAAATGAATTTGGTCCTGTACCTAGAACAGTATACAAAAAAATTAACTCACAAGGAACTAAAAATCTAATGGAAGAACTAAAACTACAAAGCTCCTAGAACATAAGTATAAAACTTCTTGACCTTAAATTAAAAATTACATTCTTAGATATGACACTGAAGGTAACAGAAGCTAAAGAAAAAAATAAACTGGGAGCTGGAGAGGTTACTCAGCAGTTAGAGCACTTGCCTGGCACGTGCAAGGACCTAAGTTTGAACCTCAGCACCATGTACACCACTGGGTATCAGAGAAACCAGAACCAGATGAAAAATAAACTGATTCTCTCTCTCTCTCGTTTAAAAAAAAAAAAAAAAGAAAGAAAGAAAGAAAAGAAAAAGATAAACTGACCTTAAAGGATACTATGAACAAAGTAAAAACATAATCCACAAAAATACATTCAAGTTTTATGTCTGATAAGGGTCTACTATTTAAGATGTAAAATAACTCATAATGTAACAATAAAATTATGACAAAATATCTATTTAGAAATGGCACAAATAATTTTAAAAGACATTTCTGTAAAGAAGATATACAAATAGCCAATAAGCACATGAAAGCTGGTGTTGGTCAACATTTTTAGTTGTAAAAAACTGGATATCAAAACCACTTTCATATCCACTAGAATGGTCATAGTTTGAAATAAAACTTCATAGTGACCATGAAGAGAAACTGAACTCTTATACAATGGAAATGCAAATATTTAAAGATTTTTTTTTAAACCACGTAAACAGTTACCATATGACCCAGCAATTCCACTAAGTATAAGCCCAGGAGAATTGAAACACATTTAGACAAAAACTTGTACTTAAATGTTCATAGCAGCATTACTCCCAATAGTCAAAAATGGAAACCACCCAAATATTTATTAATTAATTAAGGGACAAACAACATGTAGTGTATTCATACAGAATATTTATTATCCAGTCAAAAAACAGAAATTCACGACACAAAATGAATGTGGCAAACCAGTTTGTCAGAAGAAAACAGCAGACGCAAAAGACCCTGTTTAAAAAATGTGTATGACTCCACTTACATGAAAATGTCCAGAATAGGCAAATTCATAGATAAAAGTAAACTACAGGTTTGCAATGGTTAGAAGGGGGGAGTAATGGCTGCTAATGAACATGGTTTGTTTGTTTTTTCCTGAGCAAAACAAATGTCTTAGAATTGGATAATGGTAATGGTTGAAACTGTAGTGAAATATTAAAAAACACTGAACTGTAAAATTTTTAGTTGTGTTATATGAACTATATTTCAACTTAAAGAAGGTTTCTGAAATACATTAAAAGCAGACCTGAATAAAGGAAGGTACCCAGAAAAACCCAGGAATGTTTAACACTGTAAAAATGACAATTTCTCAAAAAAAAAAATCTATAAATTTAATGATATTTCAGTTGTAGCTCAACAGGATTTTCTGCGTAACAAATTGAAACTTTGATACTATTTATACGATACAGAAAATGTGTAAAAAGAACAAAGAAAATTTCAAGTTATAACATAAACACAAAGTAAAAAAATTTATTTAAAGAAACTGATACAGAAATGAAGACAATTCTGTATAATAGACTACAGCATCCAGGAACATATCTCTGTGTGTGAGTATATACATGTGGGCAGTGAGGAGTGAAGTGAGGATTATACTATATTTTACCATTAAGGCATTTTAAGTCAGGAAACAAAATTAACAATGATTTCTTTATAGGTTACTTTCTCCTTAATTCCTAAGAATCACAGTTTTTCATTCAGCAGGATAGTAGAAATCAAGATTAAGCTTATTTTCAACAAAGCTGTCTTTCATATCTACTTCATGTAGATATGAAGAGTAGGTGAACCCAGGTGTCTGCTTTTATTTTACTGACTATAACAAAACAGAAAAACTAATCTTATATTTTTAGATTAAAGAGAGCAAATACCTGCAATTCTGGTGTTTCTAAGTTCTTGGCTTGAAAAGTTCTCGACATAAAGCTAAAAAGGTAATTTCATAACTTCTTTTTTAAACTTTTTGTAATTATAAGAGAGAAGTCTTTATTCATCTTGAATAAATTAAAAATTAAAAGTCTTATTAGTCCAAATCATCTAATGAGCATTGTTTTATTCATCATTTCATCAGAAAGTCTACTATGGAATCAAAATAGCTACTACTATTACAAGTCATGATCTTTGACTTTCATAATCTGAAACAGGCATACACTACAAGACAAATGGCAACAATAAAGAGGTAGAAGAGCATGAGAAGATGGAGTATACATGATTTTTGTTCACTGGCTCTTCTATATTTTCATGGAAGAAAAGGGAAGGAACCTATCCCAGAATGATAAGCCCAAGGCATTTCCTTTATTAGGTAATTTAGATCAATAAAGCAAAACAAACATAATTAAATCCAAGATAATGTTTAACATGGAAAATTTGCAGATAAAAAATAAAATATTCCCACCCAGAATAACTAAAACTACAGCATTAATATTACTAATACTGACAACCTTACAAAAGTAGGTAGATAATACCTGACCTTATCAAACTGATTTTATTTTCTTGTCATGTCATATGGATTTCTAAAATGTATTACATTACTGAATGAGGTAAACAAATGAACAGAGAAAAATTCCATGGTCTCAGGGCAATATAATGGAATTATTTAACTTTGGAGACCCTGCTTCTTACAAGGACTCTGAAATATGCTTAAGGAACTTCAAAAACTGGTATGACAATTTTTTGAAACATTGGTAAAACTACTGATATTTGTATATGTGAATGTGACAGAGAAAACCAATTCACAATGAAATTCTTTCCAAGATGTTGATGTTCTTTTCATGTATCTAAACATATTGTACATCCTCATTTTTCGAAAACATCCCTTTGCTAAAAATGCTTATGTGTTAGTTAACTGGATATAAGATGTAAGTGAACAGAGTAAATAATGTTGCTCTAAATTTCTATGGCTACGTAGCAAAGATAGAATAAAAATACTTTAAAGAGATTATATACTTGTATACAGTTTTTTCTATATATTAAATTAAAATAGGTTACTGATCTACATTATCTAATTTAAAATGGAACAATGATTACTGATCAACATTATCTAATTTAAAATGGAACAATGATACAGGGAATATAACTACATAAATATTTTAGACTTAAAGAGTCAATCAAGGAGATTCACTGATATAATAAAAACTAGTGAGTAATTTAACATACTAACTCAAAAATTTTAATAAACTATTGTTCATTTGACCATATAAAATAGGAAGTAGAAATATAAAGAGAGAGTTCAATGACAAAAATGAAATGTTTAAGTAAGATAGGATCCTAAATGTGGAATTTATTAGGCTTGAAGTTATTTTCCATTGCAATACATTTTCAAATAAAAATGGAAATAAATGGGAAATATTGATCAATAAGAATAAAATAACACTGGAAATACAATTACAAAGAAAGGCATATTAGAATAAGTTCCATATTTTAGAAAATGAGATCTACAAAAAGTATTGTATCTTTTTTTTTTTTTTTCAGGGCTGAGGACCAAACTCGGGCCTTGCATGTGCTAGGCAAGCCCTCTGCCACTCAGCTAAATCCCCAACCCCTACAGAAATTTTTTAAAAGAACAGATTCAACCAAGTATCTTTTCATATTTTGTGTTATTACTTTTACATTAGCATTGGTTGATGTGAACTAACTCTCTATAGCAATAAACACCAGGCTTTCTTTTTCCATTGGAACCTTCACTCATATCCCTTATTTATTCCTACATTTCCCTTCCTCTGAAGTATTCACACATTTCAGAGATGCTTTTCTGACAGATATCTTGAAATTTAAAATATTAACTACACTGCCAAATGATTCTTACTTTATGCATAAAGTTCTCTGTGCTGCAAGAATAAGAAGTAATAGTAGAGGCTCATATTAACTATCACCTAGCTATTTGTTTCTGTGTCTGACTGGCTCAGCAGGAGACAAAATAAGCTAGTTGGTACTAATCTATTTCTTCTTCAGACACTGGAGCTGCCTTTTATTTCTCATTCAATTCCTAGACAAGGAATCTCCAATCCTAAAGAATTCTAAGCTGTGTGAGCTTTGGTTGAAGCAACTACCAGTTAGTTTTTTAACTGGAACCAAAACTACCTACCCCAAATCTGAAATTTTAAAGAAAATACTAAGCAACACCATTTTTCAATTATAGTAGGCCTTGCATACCCAGATTCCACATCTATAGAGTCAACCAAACTTGGATCAAAAATATTTTTAAAAATTGTATCCATAACTGAACAGACTTTTGTTTTTATTCCTTAAACAATAGAGTGTATCAGCTATTCATATAGTATTTACATTGTATTAGGTATTAAAGCTACACATGCTTAAAAAAACAGGGTAATGCTGAAGATATCCTGTGGCACTGAACATATCCAGGTGAACAAAGCACTCAAGATGCATTGCCAAATTTACAGCTCCTGGTCAGATTAACCCATACATCCCCCTCCCCCACTTCTGCCACACTGAGATAATCCTTACTGAAAAGAAACAAAAATTTATGACATGGGAATAAACTCAGCATAAAATAAATACAAATAAAAGTTTTTAAATTTTTCCATAAATGCTAGCCCCAAAGTTTAAAGTCATACATTATGATTATAGTTTTGTAAAAACAAATGTTTTCATTTGCATAAGCTTTTTAAAATCTGCAAATATAATCCCAGACTGTTAACACTAGTTATTCCAGGGATACTTAAAATGTAACTTGCAACCAATTTCAGTTATGTAATTCTGTGCTGACTTATAATGATCATATATTTATTCTATATTCATAAAAAATATCAAATTTTAAATCAGTCATTATTCAGGTAATGTAAATGGTTATTACTAAGAAATAGGAAATGCTATTGAAGTAGAAAGTTTGGAAATATGGGTGTATATTGACTTCAAGAGTTTTTGTTTTGTTTTGTTTGTGATGCTAGGGATCAAATCTATGGCCTCATGCATGCTTGGCTCTATCACTGAGCTACACTTCTAGCTCTTGTCTTCAAGGTGTTAGGCTAAAAACTGAGGTAAAGATTATTTGGACAAATATTTACTTTGAAGATGTAAAAGGAGAAGAAAAAGCATAAATTTATATATTTAATGTTAAACAGTAATGCTCCATTCATAAATCAGAGATGATGGTAAATATTTTCACCAATTGGCCTCATATGTAATAACTTACATTACAAATAAATATAGGTTCACGAAGAACCCATCACTTTATGGAACAAGCTGATTTATCAATCTGTGCAACTATATGCTATGTTATTAAAGGACTCAAAATGTGAAGTTGAAAGAGTTCCTCATTTTTAAAAAAACACTATTTTTAATAAGTATGACCTCTCTAGTCATATTTCCTCTTTTGCACCAAGATGATCTGCATGAACTCTATACTAACTAGTAGATCTCAATTCTGCAATAATTATCTTTCCATATATACACTGAAGTCTACCTAAAAGTCTACCAACAAGAGATTTTAAGTCATAATCCTATGCTTTGCCAGGGCAATGTTAACTATCATAATGATCCAGGGACACAGTAGGATCCTATAGATGAGCAAAGTTCTTCAAATGAAATAATGTATGTACATATTTTTAATATCTAAAAATCCCTGAAATTATGAGGAAAAAAATTAGTGAAGGTACATTTGGTTTACTAAATTCCATATTATGGCCTATTACCTATATAGCAGTTCATTGAGTTACAAATAATGTCAGAAATGGTAACTGTATTCACTGGAGGGTATGTCATGGTAGAAAACTCTTGAGAACAGTTATCTACAGTGGGTACTACTCTTTATTCACTGGAATTCAAGGCAAATAGTACAAAAGTTACAAGAAAAATGGGATTCCCAGACTTTCACATTTATTGAGTCAAATAAATTTTTTTCTTAAAGGAAGTAATTGAAACAGTATTGCCAAAATTTTATTGTATTTTATTACCAGCATTATTTAATAAAAGAAAGTATATGTAACTACCAAAAAAGTTTATAAGAAAACAGCAGATAAAAATCTCAGGATAAATAATAATTACCCTAAAAAATACAGAAATAACCCATGATAGGCCATGGTCAGATTTGCAGCTTAAAAATTTTTAAGAAAAGGAAAAAGAAAAAGAAAGAAAGAAAAACAACTCTGACACCAAGGCTGCTTTATCATCTAACATCTATTGCTTTATCTTGTAAACTTATACTAGTCACTGACTCACTTGCTCAAAATTCCTTCTCCAAGTTTATAGGGTACAGTAGATTTGGAAGTAACCAAGTCTTCTGGCTGCCTCCTACATTCTACAAAAATTGCTGAACACAAGAGTTCCAAGTACAAAAAAAAAAAAACAAAAAACAATGTGTTTTCAGGTGTTTCTTATCAGCACTAATCCATGCATGGGACACCTGTGCCCCACAAACACACCATAAAGAACATTAAAAAAAAGCACACAAAGGCAAAAAGGTCCAAAGCAAACACTCATTAGCTATATCAAGTTACAAAAACAAGAAAAAATAAAGACAGTTAATACAATTTCTTAGAGGGGTTCATTACATCAATGTATGTCTCTACTCAGAACAGTAATGAAACATTTTATAAAACATGAATACATTTCAACCCTTCATTTCCAGAAGCTGCATTGGAGTACCTACCATCAACAATATAATCATTAATACTAGCAGCACTGAAAATGGTGGCTCCAAATCCTACCTAGATAATGAAATTTCATGATACTCAGATACCACAGCCAATTCATGATCTCTCTTTTTTTTTTTGTCAATAGCTTTTCTTTCCTACTGTAATTAGCCATCTGACATCTGTTTCATTAGTTCATAGCAATAAAGAATCTGATTCAACAAGGAGGCTGCTCTCCAAAACCTGTATGAAAGAGCAACGGAGTCAATTCACTGTGTTCAATGTTAAATTTAGTGTGCTTGGAAAAGAAACTTCTAATTTAAATACTAAATCACCCATTTTTCTTGACCTCCAAGGCTTGTATGAAAGTCCAAGAAGCCACAATACTTTATTATTTGCTTTTACTATTTTATTTGTCCTCTTTCTTCTTAACCTTCAATGTGAAGAGAAAGAAGTTAGGAAAAACCCAAATTAAAAAAAAATTTAAAAAACAAACAAACTAAAGTTGTATAGGAAAAGAATATTATAATATAGTAATGCCAATTCTAAGTGCTGAACTTTCCAGGAAATTCACATGGAATATTCTGTTCTTCGACTGCTGTTACATACAACAGTTAAAACAAAAATCGCATTCCCAGACAAATGCCATGGAAATTCAAATATCTCAGCAGCTAATCACATTCAGAATGCTTTACACAGGAAATAACACATGTAAAAGAGTAAATCACATGTGTTAGTCTATAAAATAAGCTACCAAAACAGTTTATAAAAAAATACAACTCAAACAAATAAACCTGTTTTCTTTTCTTTCTCACTTCTATTTTGGAGATTCCAGACAGCATTATAAGGAAATATATGCATTTAACAACAACAACAAGAAAAGGTTAATGTTATATAAAAATTAAATTAAAAGCATGTGTTTTTCTGAAATTAAGTGCACACATATTTATCAAATATCAGTTTTGATTGGGAGAACAAGAAATAAAGACGTATAACTCAGAGTGATACTGACCAAAAATGTCAACAGTATCAGGAAAGTAGTATACATGCCCTGGTTTACATATTAACATTGGAATACTAGATTGCCAAAGGAATCCATAGACTGTATTTTAAGTAGGTTTTTGTGAAAAGACAATGCCATATATATTAACATTGGAATATTAGATTGCCAAATGAATCCAATAGACTATATTTTAGGAAGGTTTTTGTGAAAAGACAATGCCATTCTTTACCTTATCACATTCCCAGAAATCATAACACTGATAACTATAAAGTTTCCCTGCATTTTGACTATGAACCCCTTAAAAAATGAGTCATAAATATAACCAATAATATATCTAAAAATTGGATACCAAATGTCAAACTTACCTAAAAAATAAAATGTTGAATTTATGCTGATTTTTAAATAAAATGAACATTCAACTATGTCTTCCAATCTTGTTCACTCAAGGAATGCACAAATGTGATTACTTAAAAGGCATCTGAACTACAAATACTGTTACTTAACAGTCAAGTTATAATAATGATAAAATATTTTGCTTGATTTCTGGTAATTCAAAATGCCTAATTTGATGAAGGAGTTTGAAAGCTCAAGGCTCTTTTAAGATCTATCTAGGAAACAGAATTAAGGAAAAAAACCATATGATCATCTCAATAGATGCAGAAAAGGCCTTCGATAAAATCCAGGACCCTTTTATGATCAAAACTCTAGAGAAAATAGGGATCAAAGGAACTTATCTTAATTTTGTGAAGGCCATATATGCCAAACCCTCAGCTAGTAAAATAATACATGGAGAAAAGTTAAAAGCATTTCCACTAAACTCAGGAACAAGACAAGGCTGCCCTTTTCACCACTTTTATTCATTATAGTCCTCTAGACCCTGGCTGGAGCAACCAAGAAATCAAAGGGATAAGAATAGGAAAGGAGGAAGTCTAACTATCCCATTTTGCTGATGAAATGATCATATATCTGGAAGATCCAAAAAACTCCACCAGAAAACTGATAGAGCTAATAAACAGATTTGGCAAAGCAGGAGGCTACAATATCAGCACCCATAAATCAATAGCTTTCCTACACACTAACCACTTTAGGGTAGAAGAAATCAGGAAATGGGTCCCATTCACAATATTCTCTAAAAGAATAAAATACTTGGGAATTAATCTAACAAGAGAAGTAAAAGATCTTTACAAGGAAATTTATTAAACACTGAAAACAAATTGCAGGATACCTGAGAAAATGGAAAGATGT
>PVKS010051925.1:0-10956 GCA_004027875.1 Aplodontia rufa
AGCTCCCCTTCACAACAAAGCAAAGCCATAAGAAGCCCCAATTACTCCACCAAGAGTAACAAGATCGAAATAAAAGCAAGGTCTCTGACTCAGAAAATGAGGAAAATGGGAAATAACTCCTCTCCTCAGCCCCACAGCTCTCCACCTAAGGATCCCATAGCAGGGGCCCTAGATGAAAACCAAAGACATTGTATCAGCATTATGATTAGTAATTCAATCAAAGAGTTAAGAGATGAAATAAGGAAGGAGATTAGAGATCAATTTCAAGAGATGACAGACAACTTCTACAGGGAAATAAGAGAACAATTCCATGAGATGAAAGATCAGCTATACAAAGATATAGACATCCTGAAAAGAGATGTAGCAGAGCTCTCAGGATTGAAAATCACGGTTGACCAATTCAAATTTTCACTGGAAGATACCAACACCAGAGTATACTCCCACTGAAAACAGAACTTCAGCACTTGAAGAATGACTTTGGACAACGAGGATCGAGTACACAATGTAGAAATCAAAGAAGAAAAACAAGATAAGCAGCTTATATTACATAATCAGAACTTCCAAGTAATATTTGATGAGATCAGGTGTAATAATCTGAGAATCGTTGACCTGGAGAAAAACTCCAAACAGCAAACAAGAGGCTTCAAGAACCTTTTAAGTGAAATCATAAGTGAGAACTTCCCTCACTTTATTATTGATCCAGAATACCACATCCAAGATGCTTATAGAACACCAAATAGACCTAAACAATTGAGAAACTCACCAAGACATGTCATATATAAAATGAATAACAGAAAAATTAAAGAGAGAATTTTAAAAGGGGCTAGAGGAAAGCCCCAAATCACATTCAGAGGCAAACCAATTCGGATCACTATGGATTTTTCAGAGCAAACAATGAAGGCTAGAAGAGCTTGGAACAATATCTTTCAAGTGTTAAAAAATAACACCTTCCACCCAAAGATATTATACGCTGCAAAACTCAGCTTCAAATGTGATGGGAAAATTAAATACTTCAATGATAAACTCAAGCTAACAGGATACATGAACATAAATCCTACTCGACAAAATATTCTCAAAGATGTTCTACATTCAGAAGATAGTGCCAACGATATGCTAAATCCTTAAACAAGGGCGAGTCAATAATCATACTATACAAAAACGGACTTTCAAGATGACTCAAAACTCTGTAATAGATACAAAGTCTGTGAATCAGCCACCCATATCTATTCTATCATTGAATGGGAATGATCTCAATGTCCCAAGTAAAAGACACAGACTGACCCACTGGATCAAAAAACAAAATCCAACAGTATGTTGCCTGCAAGAGACATATTTGACACTCAAAAATAGACACAGGCTGAAAGTGAAAGGATGGCAAAACGTCTACCAGGCCTGCGGCCCAAAAAAGCCAGCTGGCGTAGCGATTCTAGTTTCTGACAAAATTAATTTCCAACTAAAACTAGTCAGAAAGGACAAAGAGGGTCACTTTAACATACTAAAAGGGACAGTCCATCAAGAAGATATAACGATAATAAGCATTTACACCCCCGATTACAAACCCCCCAAATTTATTGAAAAAATACTTAAGGACATTAATCCCCTCATTGATCTCAACACAATAATCCTGGGGGGTCTTCAACACACCACTATCAGTTCTAGACAGATCATTAAAAGGAAAAATCAATATAGACGTCTCCAATCTGAACTACTCTATTAATCGGGCTTAACAGACATTTAGAGAATATTCCATCCTAAGACAGCTGAATTTACCTTCTTCTCAGCGGTGCATGGATCCTTCTCTGAAATAGACCACATCCTAGTTCACCGGGATAACCTTAGCAAATATAAAAAAGTGGATATAATCCCATGTATTCTGTCAGGTCATAATGCTATGATCTTAGCAATCAACAACAGGAGAAACAACAGAAACTACTCAAATACTTGGAAATTGAATAACTACCTCTTAAACGAAGGAAGGGTAAAACAGGAAATGAGAGCAGAGAATTTCTTGGAATTGAATGAGAATGAGGAAACAACATACTGAAACCTCTAGGACAGTATGAAGGCATTCTTAAGAGGTAAATTTATAGCACTGAGTGCATACATCAAAAATCTAGAAAGAGACCAGATAACTAGCCTTATGCTTCAACTCAAATGACTACAAAAGGAGGAACAGTCCCACCCCAAAGCTAACAGAAGACAGGAAATTACCAAAATCAGAGCTGTAATCAACCAAATTGAGAACAAAAAAACTATACAAACTATTAACAAAACTAAGACTTGGTTCTTTGAAAGAGTCAACATAATCGACAGACCACTTGCCAATCTCACCAAAAAGAAGGAAGAAATGAAGCAAATCAACAAAATCAAAGATGAAAATGAGGATATCACCACAGACTCATCCAAGATCCAGAAGATTATCATAACGTATTATGAAAACTTATACTCTGCCATGTTTGATAACCTGGAGGACATGGACAGGTTCTCGGACACACGACATCCCCTCTTTAACACAAGAGGACATTGATTACCTCAACCAACCTATCACAGAAAGCGAAATTGAAGCAGCAATCAAAGCTCTCCCAAAAAAGAAAAGCCCAGGTCCGGATGGATGTATGGCAGAATTCTACCAAGCCTTCACAGAAGAACTAACACCGATCCTCTACAAGCTCTTCCAGGAAATTGATAGAGCGGGATCACTCCCAAACATTTTTTATGAAGTAAATATTACACTGATCGGAAGTCCAACAAAGACATGTCAAGGAAAGAAAACTACAGACCAATTTCCCTGATGAACATGGATGCAAAAATCCTTAATAAAATTTTAGCTAATCAATACAAAGCACATTAAAAAGATAATTCATTATGATCAAGTGGGCTTCATTCCAGGAAAATAAGGCTGGTTCAATATACGCAAATCAATAAATGTAATTCACCACATAAATAGAATTAAAAACAAAAATCATATAATCATCTCAATTGACATAGAGAAGGCATTTGATAAAATTCAACACCACTTTATGCTCAAAACTCTGGAAAAGATAGGGATCAAGGGAAGATACTTTTTACAACAGACCCACAGCCAACATTATCCTCAATGGAGAAAAACTGAAAGCATTTCCACTGAATTCAGGAACGAGACAAGGCTGTCCGCTTTCCCCACTCTTGTTCAATATAGTCCTTGAAAACCATGCCAGAGCTATCAGGCAAGACAAGGAAATCAAAGGTATTCGTATAGGAAAAGAGGAAGTCAAGTTATCTCTATTTGCAGACGACATGATTTTATACCTAGAAGACCCAATAACATCAGCCAGAAAACTCCTAGAGCTTATAGATGATTTCAGCAAAGTAGCTGGCTACAAAATCAACTCCAGTAAGTCACTAGCGGTCCTTTACTCCAGCAACAAATCCGCAGAAGAAGAAATCAGGAAATCTCTCCCATTTACCATCTACTCCAAAAAAATGAAATACTTGGGCATTAACCTTACAAAGGATATTAAGGACCTCTACAAAGAAAACTATCAAACACTAAAAAAAGAAAATTACAGAAGACCTGAATAGATGGAAAAACATTCCATGATAGTGGTTAGGCAGAAACAATATAATAAAGATGGCCATTCTACCCAATGCCCTATACAGATTCAATGCAATCCCCATCAAGATACCTATGACATTCTTCACAGACATAGAAAAAGCAATTCTCAAGTTCATATGGAATAACAGGAGACCCAGACTAGTCAAAACATTACTCTATAGAAAGGAAGAAATAGGGGGCATCTCAATCCCTGACCTGAAATTATATTACAGAGCTGTAGTAGCAAAAACAGCATGGTATTGGTGTCAAAACAGAACCGAAGACCAGTGGAACAGAATAGAAGATCCTAGACAAACCCCCATATCTTGAACTATTTGGTATTTGATAAAGGGGGCAAAAGTATAGTGTGGAAGAAAGACAGCCTGTTCAGCAACTGGTGTTGGACAAACTGGACAGCCATATGTAAACAACTGAAGCTAGATTCTTATCTTTTGCCCTGCACAAAAATTAAATCAAAATGGATCAAAGACCTGGATATTAAGCCAACAACTTTAAACTTACTAGAAAAAGAAGTAGGGTCAACACTACAGCACACAGGATTCGGCAGGACCTTCCTTAACAAAACTCCCATGGCTCAAACAGTGAAGTCAAGAATAAATGAATGGGATGCAAATAAACTAAAAAGTTTTTGCACAGCTAAAGATCTAGTCAAGATCATCAAGAGAGAACATACAGAATGGGAGAAAACTTTTGCCTGCTACACGTTGGACAGAGGGCTAACATCCAGAATATACAAGGAACTGAAGAAACTAAACACCAAAATCACAAATAATCCAATCAATAAATGGGCTACGGATCTAAAAAGAAACTTCTCACCAGTGGAAGTCCAGAAAGCCCATAAATATATGAGAAAATGCTCTACATCATTAGCTATAAGGGAAATGCAGATCAAAACTTCCATGAGATACCACCTCACTCCTGTTAGAGTGGCAACAATGAAGAATACAAACTATGACAGATGCTGGAGGGGCTGTGGGAAAAGAGGAACGCTGTTACACTGCTGGTGGGACTGCAAACTGGTTCAATCCCTCTGGAAAGCAGTGTGGAGAATCCTCAAAAAATTAAAGATGGAACCACCTTATGACCCAGCTATCCCACTCCTCGGTATTTTCCCAAAAGAGTTAGAATCAGCGTATTATAGTGATGTGGTTTCCTCAATGTTTATAGCAGCTCAGTTTACTATAGCTAGACTATGGAACCACCCAGATCTCCTCACTCGATGAGTGTATACAAAAGCTTTGGTACATATGTACTATGGAATACTTCTCGGCCATTAGAGAGGACGATATTATGTCTTTTGAATTCAAATGGATGGAGATGGATAGAATTATGCTCAGTGAAGTATCCCAATCTCAGAGACTTAAGGGCCGAATGGTTTCTCTCATCTGTTGGTGCTAGCATATATGGGGAAGCAGTATGGCAGATGGCTATCCTAACAAAACTTCAAATTGAATGACTTTCAGAGAATAATAGGCGGATGGCTCTCTAGGATACTTGAAGGTTAGGGAGGGGGATGGGGAGGTGGGAGGTTATATGAAGAACTCAAAGGAGTCTGGAGATTGGGAAGATGGGGGAACCATCCCAGAAGCCTATGTCATTCCTCCACAAACTACCCATTTTAACGCATGAGTTCTTCTGGGGGAAACTGCAACAGGTAAAACCCAAGGTGGTTCTCCATGTTTTGGCTTTTCCCCTGGATAACAAAGTTTATATCTATTGAATGCTAATGTTTTGATAATGTTTCCCCCTCAACTGTATTTCTATATACTTCTAATTAAAAAAACTCAAATGGATGGAGATGGAAAGAATTATGCTAAGTGAAGTATCGCGGTCTCAGAGAATAAAGGACCGAATGGTTTCTCTCATATGTGGAAGCTAGAATACATGGGGAAACAGTAGGGTAGACGGCTAACCTAACAATACTTCAAACTATGATTCTCGGCGTAATAGGAGGATGGCTCCCTAGGATACCTGGAGGCATAGGGATGGGGAGGTGGGAGGGTATATGAAGAACTCATAGGAGACTGGAGAGTGTGAATATGGGGGAACCATCCCAGAAGCTGATGTCATTCCGCCACGAGATACCCATTTAATGCATGAGTTCTTCTGGGGGAAACTGCAACAGGTGAAACCCAAGGTGGTCATCCATGTTTTGGCATTACCCCTGGATAACAAAGTATATATACATTGATTACTATTCGTTTGATAATGTTTCCCCCTCAATTGTATCTCTATATACTTCTAATAAAAAAAAAATCAGTGTCATTTTTATAGACATAGAAAAAGCAATTCTCAGATTCATTTGGAACCATAAGAAACTTATAATTGCCAATACATTACTAAGCAAGAACGACAAAACAGGCGGTTTTGCCATACAAGATCTAAAACTGTACTATAGAGCTGTAGTAGCAAAGACAGCATGGTACTGGTATCAAGATAGGAAAGAAGACCAGTGAAATAGAAGACCGTGAAACAAATCCACTAATCCTTAAACACCTGATTTTTTTACAAAGGGGAACAAAATATTCCATGGGGGAGAGAAGCATTTTCAACAAATGGTGGTGGACAAACTGGACAGCCACCTGCAGAAAGTTGAAATTAGATCCATATCTTTCTTCTTGCATGAGAAGCAGATCAAAGTGGATCAAGGAGCTAGGAATTAAACCATCTACCTTGGAACTGATGGACGACAAATTGGGTCCAACCCTTCAGCATTTGGGAGTATCCAAAGACTTTCTCAACATGTCTCCTAAAGTGAAGGAAGTAAAGTAAAAAATCAGTGAATGAGATGCCATAAAGCTAAAAAGCTTTTGCACTGCCAAAGAAGTAATCAAAATAGTCAAGAGGTTTCCTACAGAATTGGAGAGAATCATGGGTTGTGATTCCTCTGACAGGGTCCTCATATCTAGAATCTACAACGTCCTCAAAATCTCAACTTTAAAAACACAAACAACCTGATCAATCAATGGGCCAAAGAGCTAAATAGAAACTTCTCAATAAAGGATATTAATTAAGCCAATGAATAAATGAAAATGTGCTTTAAATCACTAGTAATTAGAGAAATGCAAATGAAAAGTACTTTAAGATATCACCTCACACCATTCAGATTGGCAAAAATGAAGAAAATAATAGATGCTGGAGGGGTTGTGGAGAGATAGGTACACTACTAGCACACTCTTGGTGGAACTGCAGAATGGTACAGCCCTTCTGGGAAGCAGTGTGGAGAGTCCTCAAAAAACTAGGGATGAACCCACCATATGATCCTGCTATTCCTCTCCTGGGTATTTTTCCAGGAGATTTAGAGTCAGCATATACAGTGACACACTGAAATCGATGTTCATAGCAGCTCAATTTACAATAGCTAAATTATGGAAACAACCCAGATGTCCCTCGCTGGATGAATGAATCCAAAAACTGTGGTACGTATATACCATGGAATTCTACTCAACCATTAGAAACAATGATATTGCAGCTTTTGAAGGTAAATGGATGGCTATGGAAGAAATTATACTGAGTGAAATAAGCGTAACCCAGAGAACCAAAGGTTGAATGTCTTCACTCATCTGGGGAGGCTGGAGCTAGACCCTGGCTATTGAGAAAGGAGGTCAATTCTCATGTTTTCAATTTGAATAAGGTGTAATAACATACAACCCAAAGCATTTGTCGAGATGTATTGGAAAGGAGGGGAGAGGGAGAATGATGGGTAATTGGGGAGGTCTCTTGGTAATTGGGGTATTGGGAAGGAGGGGAGGGGGAGAGGGAGAATGATGGGTAATTGGGGAGGTCTCTTGGGGGTAAATCTAATTTTCAGAGTTTATATACATATATTATTTCATTCGAAGCTTGTTTGGTTGTTCATCTTGTAAATTTCTTAATAAAAAAAGATTTGGAAAGGATAAATGTCTGTGGTCAGAGATGAAAAGTATGTGCCTGCAGTTTAAAATTATAGAAGCACAATAGTGCCCAGAAATGATTAAGTCTAGGGTGTGACTATAGAATCATAGTAAAATGGAAAATGTGGATAAGGGATGTAGGACTTGAGGATTTTTGAGCTTGCTTATTGTTAGTTTATCCTAGTGGACAATAAAATTCCTATGCTTATGGCAGCCTTGGAGTACAATGAGATATTAGAGAAAGTGAACCAAATGAAAAAACCCTGAATGAATGAGGAGAAATGATTGAAAGGTGGGTGGATAGTGGTAAAAAGAAGATTGTACATTGAAAAGCCATTATCCTCAGAGAAAGAATGCTTTTATATATGGCGACGGAAAAGTAACACTAATATGGCAGCATGAGAATTGAGCTGAGTATATGCTGATTTCATTTTTGTGCTTCATTAGACATGGGAAAAGAAGAGTGTCCTCTATTGAAGCTGAGGGATATAAATTCCTAGATGTTAGTTGAGACAGAGATTTCTATTGAAGATGTGAGAGGGTTTATTCACAGTGGATTTAGTGTTCTGCTACACAAGTTAAGAGAGTTATTAGTTGAAGGAGGACTTGGACAAAAAGGAAAGAGTGGAGGAAACACAGTGAAAGTGGTGATGAATATATGTGATAGTGAATTGACCAGAAAGTAGGTCTTGCATGTTGGAAAAAGGTTCAGGATAACAAGGATGAATAGGGATGTTTGGGTTGATCAGAATGAAATTTGTGAACTTAGGAAATCTTAAGACTGAAGTATTTGTGGACAAAAATCTATGAAAATATAAAACATTGGGAGGTTAGCTCCAACTGTAAGGCCTTGGGGAAGAGTTCTTAGAATAGTTAGATTTTTAACTGAGTCCTAAAGTGTAGCTAGTATGGTAATAAACAGATTAAGATAAGGAATTTTCTGTTTTCATATGGCACAGGGAATGACAGGAATTTTGGAAAAGATGAAACTGGTAAAGATAGAGAACTTGACCTCAAGATGAGCAAGGGAGAAATGGAGAAGAGCTGTGGAAATTTCATGTTAATACCAGCAGCCTTGGTGATCAGAATCATGCATTTGCCATCATATCAAAAAGAAAAAAAATACTTATTAAAAGTAGAGCTGTACATTCTGGTGTGCTTGGGGACACTTTCAGTTGGAGTAGCACTAAACGCAATACTTCACATTTATACCAGGAGACCCTTTAGCAGATTTGCTTGCGTGTCAATGTGTGTGTGTTTGTGCCATAATCATAAGGATGGTACTATGATAAATTCGCGTTCCCACCCTTAGTCCCCTCCAGCTCCTAATTGTTTGCCCAGAGTTTAAAATCTTTGTAGACTGGTTCTATTGAATTATATATTAGTGCTTATTCAAATATAGCATGGATTATCATATATCTGCCCATGTTTATGCCTGTCTGAAAATAGAAGTTAATGATTAAAGGCTATCACACTTTTGCTTGAAAGACTAATTCTTTGAGACTGTAGAGTATTAGCTGTACATGGTTTGGTTATTTATATTTTTTAGATTTATTTACTTTGTACTTTGGTTCTAAAGAGTCCTTTGGTTTGTTGGTGCTACATGCTGCCATGTTCTATCAATATTATTTTTCTAGATAGTATACTAGCTATGATTTAAATTGTTTAATTGTTTTATATAAACACATTAAAGTTTAAGTAGTAGTGTACCTTTTTTGTTGTTAGAGGGACAGTGAGAGAGAAACAAAGAGAGAATCGTTTTCTTTAGTTTTTCGTCTGGTTTTTGTTGTGTAAACTTCATTGTGTATGTGATGCTGGGGTATGAACCCTCATCTTCACACATGCCAGGCAAGCACCGCAATGCCAGACAAGTCCCTCAAGTGCTGAGTGGTGTACTTTTAAACTTTCCTAGAGTAGACTTCATGAGATATTGATTGGTTTATTAGTTAGATTTGTGTTTGTGTAGAATAGAAAACTCTATTATACTGATTTTTAAAAAATGAGTTTCATTTTTTTTTTATGTACCGAAAATTCCCAAAGCAGAGAGTTGTTGGTATGGATGCAGCTGCTCACTGATGCATTAAGTACCTGTACTCATCCTGTTGTTCAGCTCCCTGCCCTTAGCATGCTGGCATGTTGCTCATGTTTACAAGGTAGTTAATGTCTTGCTAAGCTTTCAATTATTTCATGCTAGAGAAAGTGGGGAAATATAAGGACTGTTGCTGTTTCTGTTCCCTTTACAAAGAAAATTAAAGGTTTCCTGAAAGTTAACTCTCAACAGAATTCTTATTAAATATCATTGATCAAAATTGTATCTCATGGTGATTTTGCTAGCCACAGAGAGCCAAAACCAGGCCTGTCTTCTTGGACTTTGCACAAGATTAGGGAGGAAAAGGGAAACCAGTGTGGAGTAGGAAGCTCATTGAATCTGTCAAACTGCAGTGCCTTAGGTCTGATTATTTCATCCTTTATGTTAATGTATATGACATTTAATTAGAAAATAGCTACTACACAAAAAGAAACCATTCTCAGCCTATCCAGATTTCTTTCCTACATTTTAATAATACAATTTCTTATGACTCTTATATAATGTTGTAGGTTCTTCGATATAAACATAAGCACAGCACACTTGGAAATGGTAAAAAAGGGGATTTTGCATTTGGAAATAAAAACGTTAAGTTCCCATTGAAATAGCATTTTCATCCATTTAGGTGAAGTAACAGTTTCATTTTGGGAAAGGTGATTTTTATATTGTATAAATAATTTGTTATTGTTATAAATAGTTTATAATGGACAAATTTATTTTAAAACTAAAACATGGTTGTTAAATGTTATAATCCCAAGATGAAAAGTAGTTTTAGAAAATCTGTAGTGAAAAAAATTTTGACTTTTTGTTTAAGGAAGACTTCTAATAGTTTGGAATGGAGCTTTAAAAAATATATTTTAATCTTAGTCTTAATCCTCAATTCATAATGTCTGAAATTTTACCCATCATTGGTTTTTCTTACCTTAAATAATTTTAACTGTCTTTTACTGAGAAAAGGGAATGATACTAATCATTCAGTTTTTGGCATGTTATGTTTTTTTAATTTAACAGACGTAATAAATATTTAGAGTATACAAAGATGCTGAAATAGATTTTTGTGGAAAATGAAAATGAAGAAAGATGATAAATCAGCTTAAACCAGAGATCTAAGGGTCGATTGTCTCCACTCATCTGTGGAGGTGGGGACTAGACCTTGGACAATGAGAAAGTTGGTCTAGTAGCATGAGTTAAATCCAGATAAGATGTAATGCTTTACAATCTAATACTTTTTTTAGAGTTATAGTGGGAAGGGGAAGGGAGGGATAAGGGAGGGTAATTGCGGGGGGGCACTCCTGGGGACAATTGCAATGACCAGAATATATACACATCTTATACACATTTTATATTGTTTTGTTAAAATCTTGCAAGGTTGCTCAAAAATA
>PVKS010051926.1:0-10947 GCA_004027875.1 Aplodontia rufa
AGTGACATAATTCTTATACCTATGAAGAACATTATATATATATATGGCTATAGTATATACAGTGACATTTATAATTGCTTAGAATGTACATTGCTTTATCTTAGTTCCAACATTTCCCCTTCTCCTCCCTTCCTATCATCCTTTGTTATTCTTTAAATATTTGACAATGGGATTAAACATTCTTTCCTGCATTTTCTATCTTAAAAAAAGAAATTGAAAAATGATTCTAAAATTAATACTGAATGACAGGTGAAAAAATAGACAAAGATATTTTTTAAAAGAAGAGTTATGGGTAGAGGGGATTTGTCTCTAAATATTAAAACATACTGTAAAGCTAAAATAATTATAACATAATTGTCAAGGGAATTTACTGACAGTTGGAAGAAATTCCAATATGTCATTAGCCAAAGAACAGGAATAGACTATTTAACATTTGATATTGGGAAATGGCTTTTTGTGAATCAGTTTTGTTCTAGTCAAAAACATAGAAATCTTCCTTAATCTATTCCCCACCCCTTCCTCTCATGCTCTCTGTACAACACCAATTCAATCTTTGCATGTGTATGTGAGTTTGTGTGGTGTGCGAATTGAACCTAGGGCCTCTTACAATGCCAAGTCAGTGCTCTACCACTAAGTTACATTCCCAGTGGTTCATTTTGTCTTGTAAATAGCTGTGGAAACCATCCACTTATCTTTTTCCCATCAATACAAACTTGGTCATTAGTTGTTGTTCACTAAAGTAAATTACAGATGAAGTTCTAAATTTTTAAATGTAAAAGTAAAATCGTTTAAAATTATAGGTTATTTTGGTAAATTAATAGAACTTGGGATATGAACTGACTTTTCAAACAAGTATTTTGGAGGAACTTAGGAAAATAATGTACTAATAATATCAAAGAAATAAAAACATCTTTACCAATTGAATGTTTTTTTAAAAAGTATCATATTTTTAAAGATATTTTAAAAGAGAAGAAGCACATAGCATGGTATAAAATATCAGAAAAACAAGCAGTACAGTATAATACCAATTTTGTCATTAAAATTGGTAAGAAAGAACTATACCAACATGTTCTCTCTGGCAAGTGGGCTTAAAAGTAATTAATTTTCTTCCTCATAATTTCTTTATGTATCCAAACTTTTTATAGTTGACCAAGAACAACAACAAAAAGATATATACTTTTAAAGTTACTAAAGAATTATTCTAAAATATTGCTGAGAATCTTAAGACTAAAACATAGCCAAAAAAAGCTTAAATGGAAACTAAAGAAAATATTTAAATAGTAAAACCTTAATTCAATATTAATTTAAAGAATCTTCCATAATAATTATGTTCATGACATTACAAGGATGTGAACCCATTAATATATAATACATTAGTCAGTTAAATCAGAAAATCACAGGATGATCTCAACAGATGCCCAATAGGTGTTCAGTACCCATTCCATGTAAATTGTCTTGAAGGGGAAAAAAACAGTGGGATGGAAAATTAAAATGGATTATAAAAGCTGGACAGCTGGAAAAAATCTCTTTAGTGTCTCACTTATCACCTACCAAATTTCAAAATTGAGCAGTTCAAATCTAAAAGAAAACATAAGGAATTTACAACATGTTAAATAAATAATAACTTCATAGCTTCTAAAGTGTGAACATTTTTAAAGAGAAAATATGAATAAAGTTAATATTCACTATTATAGGTCAATGAATCTAGTATTTCTTGGATTAATGATCAAATATAACCTAAATTTTAAAGGAAAGTTTTGTTGTAGTGATGTAACCTAAGCAGAGTACACCTATATCTATCTATCTATATATCTCCCTCTCTCTCTGTCTCTCTCTCTCTCTCAAAGATTCATGTACTGCATAAAATATTTTGCAGTGATGGACTGCATACACATTCATGGTCTCATATGATAACAGAACTGAAAAATTCCTATTACCTGATAATTTTACAGTGCCTTTTCTATGTGATATGTTTGGATACAACACTTACCATTGTGTTATAACTGCCCATGGTATTTGTATAGGTTTATAGTCTAGGAGTAATGGGCTCTACCATCTCGCCTAGATGCATAGAATGCTATACCTAGCTAGGTTCATGTAAGTATATACTCTGATGTTTGCACAATGACGAAAATGTCATTTCTCATGTTTCTCTGTCATTGACTCATGACAGCATTAATATATTCTTAACATATTTTACTCTTTTTTAAAAAAAAATGTAACTGTTCCCCTAAATACACTGGTGGTTTCAGCAAAAACACAGGCTCATCCTTCTTCAGGGAGCTATTGTTCTGCTCCTCTTCTGACTTATCATTCTTGGTCTCTACTGCTTATTTGCTTTGTTCTTTTTTCAATTTTTTCCAGGCTTTCCAGTAGAAAATCCACATTTTGTTTTATCTGGGTCAGCTCCTTCTTAATGGCCGAAAGGTCATCTTCTTTCAACTTTCCAGACTTGGAAGAGAAGTCTTGGACCCCTGCTGTCCACTCTTAAAACAGAAGCCACCTTTGCCCAGCATGTTTCTCAATACAGGTGGCGTTTAGAAGACACTACAGCCCTAGCAATAGAGAAGGAGGAGGAATAACACATGAGTAACTACCTCCTATCATAATAATCCCATTGAAAGTCATATTCCCAAGTCAAAAGAGGAGCCCTACATCTCCACTGCAGATTGTTTCACACCTGCATTTCTTCTGCTCACTTTTGGCTCTGCAGCCACAATTGTATCTAAAACCTGGCCAGCAATCATTCTACCATCCTCTCCTACAGCATCCAGGGCATTTCTCTCATTAACATACTGGATGAAAGCAAAGCAGAACAATTTTGCCATAGATCACAAAGACTGCCTCCACATCAGACCTCTTTTTGGGGGTTGGGGTACTGGGGACTGAACCCAGGGATGCTTAACCACTGAGCACTGAGCCATATCCTCAACCCTTTTTGTTTTACTTTGAGACAGGGTCCTGCTAAGTTGCTCACAGCCTCCTTAAGTTGCTAAGGCTGGCTTTGAACTTGTGATTCTCCAACCTCAGCCTCCAAAGTTGCTGGGATCACACAGACATTTGACACCTCGCCTGGCTTCACATCAGACCTCTTGATGAGAGTGTTGACATTCCCAATGAATACTCAGGAATTCATGGAGCATGGTTCTGTCTTGTTGCTAGCCACTTCGTTTGATAACAAGGTTCCTCACAAAAGCCTGAAAAATAAAATAAACAAATACCTTAGGTGAAGATTAGGGGAAAAAAATCTCACAGGAGTGGGAAAAGAGAAGAAATTTGATTCTGAATCTCCTTTTCCAAGGTTCTAGGTGAAGAGGTTTGCAAAACAAC
Source organism: Aplodontia rufa (assembly GCA_004027875.1). Taxonomy (NCBI): domain Eukaryota; kingdom Metazoa; phylum Chordata; class Mammalia; order Rodentia; family Aplodontiidae; genus Aplodontia; species Aplodontia rufa. The sequence continues at coordinate 3,331 of PVKS010051926.1, forward strand.
TGCAACAGCTCAGTCTTCTCTTCACAAAATGCTAAATCTTCAAGTTTTAAAAGGACCTTGTGCAAATTTAATTCATTTAGGTTTTCTGTTTTTTTAGTATGGAGCATTGAACCCAGAGCACTAAGCAAGTGCTCCGACACTGAGCTATATCCCCAGGCCAGCAAGATTTTTTTAATATGAAGTGGTAGGATTTATATGGGAAAAAAAGTACAATATGACAATAATAGGTCAATTTTAAGCCTAGAAACAAACTTTACACCCGAAAATGTTATTTTTATATCTAGAACTTTGCTGTTAGTAGTTTGAAACTTCATTTCTATGTGAAGCATAGAATTTCATCAAACACAACCTTGAAAATTTAGATCTAAATCAGTAATGGATAGCACTTGGGATGATAATCAGGAGTCTCAGCACCCTAAGCAGAAACTATTTGTGTTAGAAGAGTAAATATCCAAATGTAAAAGGAGTTATCTCTTAGCCATGGTACTTCAAGTTATTTTTATTTTCTTCTTTTTTGCCTGCCTATATTTTCTAACTTTTCTATTATAAATATAAACCACATTGATAATAAGGGAAAAATTACAAGTTTTCATTTTTAAAAAAATCTTTTAAATCTTTTTAAGTAGAAAGGTTGCAAACGTTTGAAGCAAAAGAGGAAGGCTATTCTAACAAAAGCAGTTTATTTCCAGTATCTCCCTTTATCCACCCTATTAATTCTTTCTTCCTCCATTCTCTCTGTATCCTGGTGCTTAAAACAACTAATGAATCAGCCCCACCTCCTATTAACATCATTACCTGAGTTTGGCCTCTCAGAAGTGAAATAGTCTATGTCCTTTTCCCTAGTGTGCCATTCCCTCTTCTACCTCTTGATCGATAAATTAACTCTGACTGATTACAGCAAAATTTAAATCCCTTTTGTTTAGTTCATTACCCTGATATAAGCAAACCACTTCAACAGGGGACAGTGGTACACACCTGTAATTCTAATGATTCCAGATGCTATGGCAGGGGTACTGCAAGTCCAAGGCTAGCCCTGGGCAACTTGGTGAGAATCAGTCACTTTAAAAAATAAAACAATTTTTTTAAAAAGGTTGGGAAGTTAGCACAGTTGTAGACTGCCCCTGGGTTCAAGCCTAAGTACCACAAGAAATAAATGGGAAAAATCACAAAAAAGACAGAGAAAGAGGGAGATAAGGTAAAAGAAAGGAACCAATACAGACTGGAGACAGACAAGTAAGTGAAACAGAGTGGCATGAGCCAGTCTTCTTCTCTCTCCCCCTCTCTCCCCACCTGCCCCCCCACAACAAAAACACACATCAGACCATGAAAATCATCTGTTCAAACAAAACAATACCATTGCTCTCAATTACCCTTGAAGAAGGTTTCCCTAGAGAGAAGTAATTAGGTGTAACATCAAAATCACACTCTATTATTTTTACTTTGCTTATTTATTTATTTAAAGAGAGGGAATCAGTGAGAGGAGAGAAAGAATCAATTGTATTTATTTTTCATCTGGGTTTTGTTTCTGCAACAGTTGTGTATATGGTGCTAGGATTCAAAACTCAGGTCCTGACATATGCCAGGCAAGCAATCTAACCATTGAGCCACCGCTCCAGTCCCTACTTTGCTTATTTATAAACACATATCAGCTATTTTATCAGAGTTTATTGTATAGTTCAGTCATTTTCAATTAAACCAATATTTAATTTAAAATGTTGAACTTTAAGGTGCCCCTTTAGCACTATTAAAAAGAGAGTAGATCTAAAAAGATTGCGATACCTAGAAATGGTTCCTTACACAGGAGTCTGGCTAGAACTTCGCTCTTTGTATAAATTGCCTACTCCAGAACAAGTACTTCTGGATTAGACACATCAAATTTACTAAGGATTAGAGTATGTGGAGGTATCAGATGAGAGTGCTGAAAGGATGACCTGAAAATGTTGCCTTTTTGCTTATTCAGACATAACCTAGAAGCAGTATTGGTTAAGAATTTAGGTGCAGCAGTTCCAATCCCTGCAAGTCATTTAACTTCCTAAACCCTCAGGTCTCTCATCTGAAATTAGAAATTATAGCTGTGATTAACGTATGTAGCTAAAGGTAAGAATGAAAAGGGGCAGTCCTTACAAAGTTTTAGTATAGTGATTGCCATAATCAATTCTAAATAAATGGTTTTTATGGAAAAGTTCTAATTCTGACTCTGATAGTAAGCAAAGTATCCAAAACAGCCCAATGTGCATACTGTTGAAATATTATCTACTCCACAGGACTGATGTAAATTTTTTCAATGATAAACAATATTTTTTAAAAATCCTTAGTTATCACTTGGGAAATAAAAAAAAATTCCCTCATTAATTTCTTTTCCCCCTCTTCTAAAAAAAAATGAAATGAAATTACCAGTTAGCTTTTCAAATTTGTCTGAAACTTTCCACATTACTGAAATTAGAGAACAAGGAATATCCTTGACTTTACTAAGAAACTAATATGCTGTGACTAAAGTGTTGTAAGATGGTATCTATTTCACTGATGAATAGACTGCTTGAAAATTATTGGCTCAAGTCACAGAGAATCTATTGGAAAAACAAAAATAAGCTGGGTAAGTCCTAACAATTCACCATCACACCAAACTAACATCTCAAATTAGATACATGACTACTTAAAACTAAATTATCATATATATTATATAGCACTATTGGTTATTATTTATATATTCTAGAAAAAAGATTATTATATTCTTAAGACCTTGGTTGGTTTAAAAGAGAGAATTTAAGCAATATTTTCCACATCTCCAATTCTGCATTTGGTTAAAAGTAAAAGACAATGGGCTGGAGAGGTGGCTCACCAGTTACAATGCTTGCCTGGTATGAGTGAGGACCTGGGTTCAAACCCCAGCACCACATACACAAGTGTAAGTGTCAGAAAAACAAGACCCTGATGAAAAAATAAAGTTGATTTTTTTTTTTTAAGTAAAAGAAAAAATGGTATACTCACTAGAGCAAGAAAACAGCCTGGGCTGGAGTGGTGGCTCGGTGGTTACACACTTGCCTGGCATGCATCAGTACATGGGTTTGCACCCCAGCACCATGTACACAACAAAGTGTCAGAGCAATGAAAGTCACATGAATAACAAAATAATAAAAATTGATTCTCTCTGCCCCCTCTCTCTTTCAATGTCCCTTAAAAAAAAAAAAAAGGAAAAGAAAAGAAAAAGAAAAAAAAAAAAACAACCTGAATCCCAATGTCTACATTTCACTTTGGTTCTACCATCAACTAATAATGTGATCATTCTAAATTAATCTTTGTGGTCAAATTGTTTCCACCGAAAGAGAGAGAGAAGTAACTACTAAAATCCTTTACTTAGAGGCAAGGTGGTACTGAAAAAGCATGGACTTCGGAGTAACATTGGGCTCACATCCTTTCTAACTTGTAGTTCTGCATTTTTGAACAAATTAATCCCCTGAAATGAGATTCCGTCGGGTTTTTCAGTTTAAAGTAAATGAGAGATGTAAAGTCCAGGAATACAGGCAGGTGCTGAGTGAGAATTCATTTCTCCCTCAAGAACCAGCATTTCTTCTTCTTCCTTGTAAAAATCCTCGCAAGATTTTTCTCTTTGGACTTGGCTTCAACTACAGTAACCAAAAGTCTGTGCACATGGATTTTTTTTCTTCCTCTCTTTGTTTTAAACATTTTAAAAGCTATAAAAATTGAATTCTATTTAATCAGTGATCTCCGCTGAAAATAATACCTTTACGGGAAACCAGGCTGTCGGGTAAATTCAAGACGCATGACCTTTGCTCCTCCTATTGTCCACAACCACCTTGTCAGGAGTCTAAACCAGCTGGGGTACAGGGCACCGGTGCAGACTCTATTTACAGTATTCCAGGGCGCCCCACGTGCCCTCTGGCCCTGAAGGGTGAGGTCCAGAACTAAGCATTTGCATGAACTGTTGGAGAACTCACCAAAAGGGACGAGCTGAGTGCTTGTATATCTGGAAGGACACACGTCGACAGGCTCTTGGTGTTTTTAAAGAATTACCTAATTATTAAAGAGGGAAAAAAGACTGTGCCGCCTCTTACCTGAGCGGGAAGCCTCGGATTAAACCACTTTTCCGAGCGAGTGTTTTATTAAATAAGGAAGATGATCTCGTTTTCAAAATTTCACTCCAGACTCACTTTATATTAATACTCATATCTGTTTATTGTAATTTGCTCTATTGATTAAGCCGGGGATAGTGGGGTTCCTTTGCTAAATATGGGGCAAAATAAATTCTATTTCTAAGAATCCCCCCGCCGCTCCGGGAAAATGGAACAGTCCACTGGCGGTCCCAGTGGTCCGGGATCCGCGCAGCCCGGCTCCGCGCAGCCCGACTCCGCGCTGCGCCCTGCAGCCTGCGGCTCTGCGAGCGGCGGAGTGCGCAGTTCCCTGAGCGCGTCAGGGCACGGAGGGCGAAGGGCTGCAAATTACAGCACAGCGAAGACGATCGCCCGGTTTAAAGAGCTGGCTCGCCCTAATGGCTTTTAAAATGTAAATAATGAGAATAGGAGGAAATAGCTAGAAATTCAGAATTCAATTAGCCTTAACGTATTCAGACTTAACCACGAACCCGTTTTATTTTTCCTTTTTACATAATTGACATTACGAGTTAAAATGGATTTAAATGAATGCTTTTCTAGGTATAAAAGCAGTAGGTAAAAAGTTTGTGAAAAATCACGTGAAGTGTGTTTTTCAAAAGAAAATAGCTTTGTATTTTTTCTGATTTTAATTATAATATCTCATCATTGCTTTAAAAATCAAAATAAAATACAAAGGCATAAGAGAGAAAGTAAAACCACCTGCAGCCACCGTTCGGAGATAGTGTTAAAGTTTCGTCAACTTGCTAGCCATTTTATAATGCACGCACACGTGTGCAATTTTGCATAACTGTATCATTCCATATACACAGTTCTGTACATTGCTTTCTAGTGAACGATTGTGCAATCTACTATCATTAAATGTAGATCTGCAGTATTTTTACACAACAAGGCAGTGTGGTTGAACTGTTATTTAACTCAACCCTGTTAAAAGATTGTTTCCCGCATGTAAGTAGTACTATTGAGAATGTCCTACATACAATTCATCTTTGAGTACTTGTAGGGTTCCCTCCTAATGATATATTTCTAGAAGTGGAACTGCTGAATCAAAATGTTTGTGTCTTTTAAAATTTGGTACACATTTTCAAACAGCCCTCCAAGAAACACACTGCCAGTTTACAATTCCACAAAGTACAAGAGAATATTCATTTCTAACACACCACTATAAATTCTTATCGTTTTCGTCAAGCCAAAAATCTCTTCTTCCTCTTTCCTTCCTTATTCCCTTGCTGCCATCTTTCTTTCCTCTCTCCCTTCCTTCTTTTTCTTTTCTGTGCCTTTCCTTTATTATTAAGTTGAAAATCTTGTTCTAACTTATTGTCCATTTTCATTTCATCTTCTGACATTGTTCATGTTGTTACATATTTCCATGAGGGCAGCCATCTACCTCTTAATTATTTGTCAGATCTCTATATATTGTGAATATTAAACTTACTCATAGTAACAAATTTGAACATATTCTACCCAATCTATTTGCCCTTTCATTCTTCTTATTGGGTATGTTAGACACATTTATTTACAGTGTTCCAATAGGTATATTTTTAAACCCTTATCATTTAATTATAGAATTGTATTTCAAAGTATAAGAATATAATGAGGGGGCTGGAGTGGTGGCTCAGCGGTTTCGGCGCTTGCCTGGCAAGCACGAGGACCCGGGTTCAAACCCCAGCACCACGTACACAACTGAGTGTTGGAGCAACTAAGGCCATGTGAAAAACTAAATAAAGTTGTTTCTGTCTTTCTCTGCATCTCTCACTGTCCCTCTCTCTTTAAAAAAAAAAAAAAAGAATATAATGAATTATGAAGTAGATAATATTCCTCAGGTTGTCAGCTCCACCAGTTTCTGAGGTATGTTATGGTAAGTAATTTGATTTACTTATCATCTGTCTTCCTCAAAGTAGTTTTACAAAAGTCTACCCATTAAAATTTCATTACAATGTCACAACCTAACAGTATTCTTTTTTTTTTCTTAGAAGTATATAGAAATACAATTGAGGGGGAAACATTTGGGTTTCACCTGTTGCAGTTTCCCCCAGAAGAACTCATGCACTAAATGGGTATCTCGTGGAGGAATGACATTGGCTTCTGGGATGGTTCCCCCATATTCCCACTCTCCAGTCTCCTATGAGTTCTTCATACACCTCCCACCTCCCCATCCCCCTCCCTACGCCTCCATGTATCCTAGGGAGCCATCCCCCTATTACTCTGAGAGTCATTCAATTTGAAGTATTCTTACAACCTAACAGTATTCTAACTAGAAACTAATCCTCACTCCCTGATCTAAGAGTTAGTTCATATACAATGAGACAATTCAAACTCCCATCATTCCATTTCTCAGATGCCAAGACCTTTACACAGATTCTACACTGCCCAGGAAAGTATTCCACTTTGAAACCTCCAGCCCCAGAAATGTATACCAGGTTAGGACCTCTAACAGCAAAAAAAAAAAAAAAAAAAAAAAAAAAAAAAAAAAAAAAAAAAAAAGAAAAAAAAAATAATAATAATAAATAAATAAAAATAAAAAATAAAAAGTAATGGTTATTCTAGCAACCATTACCATTTGTGCTTTATTGCCTTAGGATGTTAACAGTTACTATCAACTGCCGCTGTTTTAGCTAGCACCTCTCTGAATATTGTGTACTTTTTTTTTTTAAGAAAGAGAGAATCAATTTTATTTAAGTTTTTCAAGTCCTTTTATTGCTCCAGCACTTCCTTGTGTACTTGTGCTGGGGTTTGTGCATGCCAGGCATGCACCTGCAGAGCCACCACTTCAGCTCATGAATATTGGGGTTTTTTGTTTTGTTTTGTTTTGTTTTTGTTTTTTGTTTTTTAAGAGAGAAGGACAGTGTGAGAGAGAGACAGAGAATCAATGAATTTTGGATTTTTTCACATGGATTTTGTTGCTCTGACATTTAGTTGTGTACATGGGTGGTGAGGTTTGAACCCATGTACTCGCACAAGCCAGACAAGCGCCATAACCACAGAGCCACCGCTCCAGCCCCCATGAATATTGTTTTTTGAAAAGCTTTTTCTTCCTTTTGTCTTTGAAATTTTTTCAAAAGTGAGATTATTGGATCTCACTTATAAGGATACAAATACTTATAAAACTCTTGTTACCTGGTACCATTTTACTCTCCAAATGGACAATACCACTAATATTATGTATTGATTCCATTTCAAATTTATCAATTTTGAGTGTAATTAATACTTTTGTTTGTTTGATAAACACAGAAGGGAAGTTTATTACCCTTTCTTTTTTGGGGGTGAAACCTAGCATCTCATGCATGTCAGGCAAGCAAGCACTCTACCACTGTGCCACATCCCCAGCCCCATTATTACAGTTTTAATATATATTTCTTCAATTTTTTCCTTGTTTTATTTGGCTATTTTCTTTGTGTATATTTGGAATGAATTATTGAAAAACTAATGATAAAATTTCAGAGGCATTCAGAGGGTATGCAAGAAAAAATTAATCATGATAAAATTTGCT
>PVKS010051927.1:0-10967 GCA_004027875.1 Aplodontia rufa
TTTTTTTTTTTTTTTTTAGAGAGGGACAGTGAGAGAGAGAGACAAAGAATCAATTTTTATTTAGTTTTCCATGTGATTTTTGTTGCTCCAACACTTGGTTGCGTATGTGGTGCTGGGGTTTGAACCTGCATCCTTGTGCAAGTGCCATAACCGCTGAGCCACCACTCCAGCCCAAAACATGACTTGCATGTCAGTATTTTGTTTTTGTGTTTTTCAGTACTGGGGATTGAACCAGGCATACTTTCCCGCTGGGCTGAATGCCTAGCTCTTTTTGTTTTGAGACAGGGCCTCACTAAATTGCTGAGGCTGGTCTCAAACTTGTGATCCTCCTACCTCAGTCTCAAGTAGCTAGGATTGCAGGTGTGTGCCATGTCACCCGGCTTTTATATCCATTTTGGATGACTCTGGGTTGTTTAAGAAACAGGGCTGCCTTATCACAGCAGAGCAGCTTGGCTTCCCAACAGTTCAGGTCTGCTCCCTCCTGGCTCAGGGTCCTGCACAGGCACAAGTGGAGGAAGCCTGGGCGTCCCCTGTGGTCTCATTAAAGTCTGTGACCTTCCTGCCTTCCTGGTTGCAGGCTGCTAGAAAGTTGAGTCAGTTAGGAAAAGAGTCGGTTCTTAGACCTAGCGAGGATCCTAGAAGGCTCTGGGCCCATCTCCTGGGGAACCCCTGAGCCCGTCTTCTGCACACTCAGCACATGGTCATCCTGTTGTCCCAGTGTGTTCCAACTCCAGCTGACGCCGAAACTGGTTCTGTCATCAGAAGCACCCAGGATGTGACTAATAAGGAGCTCGATTCGGGTGAATCCTTTTCCTCACAAGAGACCTTTAGACATTTGAAAGTGGTTCCTGTATTTCTTTAATTCGTCCTCATGTAACATGTTAGCTTTTTGTTTCTGTGACCAAAATACCTGACAATAACAGTTCAGAGAAGGAAAAGCTAATTTGGGGGACTAGAGCGGTGGCTCAGCCGTTGGAGCGCTTGCCTGGCATGCGCGAGGACCCGGGTTCAAACCCCAGCACCACATACACAACTGTGTGTCAGAGGAACAAAGGCCAGATGAAATAAAATTGATTCTCCCTTTAAAAACCAAGAATAGAGTTAATTTGAGCTAGTTAGAAGTATAGTCCATGCTCAGCTGGCTCCATTGCCCAAGGTCCAAGGTGAGACAGAACATCATCGCCCAAGTGTGTGGAGCAGGGAAGAAGCTCAGCTCTTGGCGGCCAGGGGGCAAAGAGAGCGGAGGAGAAGCCAGAGGGACTAGATAGAGTGCACAAGGACATGCCTGCAGTGACCTCCCTCCTCCAGCCACACCCTGCCTGCATACAGTCACCACCCAGTGAGGAGTCTCTCAAATTAGTAAGCACATGGATTAATTCACCAATTAGGTTACAGCTCTCATAGTCTAACCATCGTACCTCAGGGTCTTTTGGGGGATGCCTCATAACCGAACTGTAACGTGTGGCACGCCTCCTAACTTTTCATAATTTTGTACCCCTGACAAATTTTAGTATTATCTTAAAACTAATATCTCGATCCAAGAGTCCAGCCCAGTACCCCAGAAGCTGCTCAACCAGCACTGGACATGATACCAACTGTACCCATGGCCACAAAGTGCAGATTGATTTGCCTAGCTTGAAGCGTTTGGAACAATCCACCCCCACTCCTGGGACAGTGGCTCCAGGCTGCCTCCCATGAGAGTCATCTCCAGGGTCAGGGGGCACATCAGCTGTGAGCCCAGCCACCCACATTTCACCTGTCCGCGCTGTGCTCCTGGGTGGTGTTGGTGCAGTCCCTGAGGCCTGGGACTGGTCCCTCACTTCCCTGGACAGGTGGAGGCCAGCCTGTACCTACAGTCGTCCCTGTTGGCAGGTTACCCCAAAGGCCACCCCGATGCAGGGAGCTTTGAGGATGACCTGAAGCACTTGAAGGAGAAGGTATCTGCAGGTGCCGACTTCATCATCACCCAGCTCTTCTTTGAGGCCAACACCTTCTTCCACTTTGTTCAGGCCTGCCGTGCCATAGGCATCACCTGTCCCATCCTCCCGGGGATCTTTCCTATTCAGGTGAGGGTCCCAGAGGGCTCTCAGACTCCCTGCCACACATGCGGCCGGCACAGGGCAGGGCTCTGGGGAGCTGCTGAGTCCTGCTGAGGGTCTAATTGATGCTCACTAGACTTCTCCTCGGACAGGGGTATCTGTCCTTGCACATCTTGGCCTGGCCGCCTGGTTTTGGTCACCTCCAGGGCCCCCTCCCGCTGAGACACGGTCTGTCAAGGGCCTTGTTGGCTTTTGAGCTATTGACCATATCCTAACTCTACAGTTTTTGCTTAAATCTGTTTCCCAGAGTGGGCTGTTGTCAGAACCATGTGACGAGCTTTTTCCAAAGCCGGGTTCCAGGTGTGCCTCAGCAGTTCCGATGTGAGCCTGCTATGGACCTGGGCATCTACCCTCTACCTGTTGGGCCTGGCTGGGTCAGATGACCGCCGCGTTATCAGTAAATGTGTCTGGGGCCAAAGGCTGGCTCAGGCTGATGGCAGGAGGGGTGTGGCAGCCCCACAGGCTGAAGAACAAGCCCAGCCGGCTCCTGCAGCACGACCCCAGCTGGCTCCTGCAGCATGACCCCAGCACGACCCGCCAATCACCGGGAGCCCTGGTGGGGGACAGGAAAAGGGAGCCTTATTGGGGTGGGGTGGGCTGGGAGATGATGCTGCGGCCCCCTTATCTTGGACAGGGCTACCACTCCCTTCGGCAGCTAGTGAAACTGTCCAAGCTGGAGGTGCCGCAGGAGATCAAGGACATGATCGAGCCAATCAAAGACAACGATGACGCCATCCGCAACTACGGCATCGAGCTGGCTGTGCGCCTGTGCCAGGAGCTTCTGGCCAGCGGCTCAGTGCCTGGCCTCCATTTCTACACGCTCAACCGCGAGGTGGCCACCACGGAGGTGCTGAAGCGCCTGGGCATGTGGATTGAGGACCCCAGGTGAGGGTGGAGGCTCGGGCAGACAGAGCAGCGGCAGTCAGTGCGGGCGCCGGGTGGGCGAGGCTCGCCTGTGCCTGCCGTGGCTCCACCCGTGGCTTCATGTTCATTTTCCTTTGTCTTCATGGTACCAGGGATTGAACCCAGGGATGCTGTACCCCCAAGCCACTTCCCTAGTGCTTTTTATCTTTGGTTTTGAAACAGGACCTCGCTAAGTTGCTGAGGCTGGCCTGGAACGTGCGGTCCTCTTGCCTCAGCCTCTAGAGTAGCTGGGATTACAGGTGTGCACCACCACGCACGACCTCACTTTTAATTTCTAGTAATTTCGAATACAGTAAATATGGATAGATAAAACCCACAAAGCTACAGGTTCTTCAAGGTCTTCAAGAATTTTTGAGACCGGGGGGATGACATCAATTTGAGAACTCTAAGAAATTGATGACATAAATTGTGCCACACCCCTCACAGGGACCACTGCACTCACCATGCCTGCTACAGATGTTGTGTCTTGAGACCAGGTCTCGTTACTGTCTCGGAACTCCTAGGCTTAAATGGTCCTCCGGCCTCGGCCTGCTGAGTAGCTGGGACTCCGGAAGCCACTCTAAGCTGGAGGCCTGGAGCCAGGTCTGAGAACCAGGCTCAGTGGCACCCCTTCCTCCTGCTCCTGACAGGCCCTTGTTCTATCTCTCTCCATCCTCACCAGGCGTCCCCTTCCCTGGGCCATCAGTGCCCACCCCAAGCGCCGGGAGGAAGATGTCCGTCCCATCTTCTGGGCCTCCAGACCAAAGAGCTACATCTACCGCACCCAAGACTGGGACGAGTTTCCCAATGGCCGCTGGTAAGGACCTGCAGACACCCCCTGCTGGGAAATCCTGGTGCCCGGGGAGTCTGGGCAGATTTTACAGGACTCTCCTCCTGGGCCCATGGTGGTAGCTGCCCTGTCAGCGGCCCAGGCTGGAATGTGCCCTGACCTTGGGGCACCTGCCTTCCAGGGGCAACTCCTCCTCGCCGGCCTTCGGGGAGCTGAAGGATTACTACCTCTTCTACCTGAAGAGCAAGTCCCCCAAGGAGGAGCTGCTGAAGATGTGGGGGGAGGAGCTCACCAGCGAACAGAGCGTCTTTGAAGTCTTTGCACACTACCTCTCGGGAGAGCCAAACCAGCACGGCTCCACGGTGAGCCATGGGGCCAGACCGCATTAGGAAACCCCTCCTGGCAGGCTGGCGGAGGGTCCCAGGGTGCAGAGCCCATTGCTGCCAGCCCAGCTCACTGTCCCTCCCAGGTGACCTGCCTGCCCTGGAACGATGAGCCCCTAGCAGCCGAGACCAGCCTGATGAGGGAGGAGCTGCTGCGAGTGAACCGGCAGGGCTTCCTCACCATCAACTCCCAGCCCAACGTCAACGGGAGACCATCCTCCGACCCCATCGTGGGCTGGGGCCCCAGTGGGGGCTACGTCTTCCAGAAGGTATGGTGGCAATGCACCCAGCTGCCACCTTGACCAGCACCCACAATTCCCGAGACTGGAATTCAGCTCTGGTCTTTTTCTGCTGGGCCTTTTATTTTAAAAGACAATGGAGCAGAGTGGACAGGAGCCGAACTTCAAATCAGACAGACCCTAGGCCTCTCTGAGCCTACAATTTTGTCTTCTGTAAAGTGGGACGTGTTTCACGTTCTGAGGACAAAGCTTGGAAAGTGCTCCGTGGGGCCTGGGCTTCCCTAGCAGCTCCGCTGTTTACTGTCAATGTGGCCAGCTGGCTCCACTTCCCCAACGCTGGTTCCTTGGGGACGAAGCGCCCACCTGCAGTATCAGGAACTTTGCAGCTTAATCCTTGGTAGATGCGGGTGCTGGAGAACAGCGACTGGGAGGTTGGACTGCAGCAGGCCTTTCTCCCACGCCGTAGCTTGCTGGAGGGGTTGCCTCTGCTCAGCTCCGGAGGCCACTGCTCCCCTAGTGGCTGGGAGGGGGATGGCAGATGCCTTAGATCCCGTCCCCATCTAGGCTGAAACCACCCTTGGTCTCACCAGCTGCACTGTTCACGCTTGGTCATGGGGCCACCTCCAGCTCTGCTGCCCCCAGGGTCCTGCACATGCAACTGTGGGCCTCTCCCCGATGGTCAGGGCAGGCAGGAGCACACGGAGCTCAGCAGCACACAAAGGGCACCTTGCGGGGGGCGGGGGTAACAAGACGCCCTCCCACAGGCCTACCTGGAGTTCTTCACTTCGCCCGAGACAGTGGAGGTGCTCCTACAGGTGCTGAAGAAGTACGAGCTCCGGGTGAACTACCACATTGTGAACGTGAAGGTAGGCTGCTCCCGGGGCAGCGCTCCTGGGCCTGAGTGCACCGCGTGCGTTCCTTCAGCGATCACCGAGTGATCCTGAGCCAAGCTTCCTGTGCGAGACAGACAGACAAAGCCCTGACTGCAGAGGCTCCTGTCATAGCGAGGGAGGCAGATAACTGGGTAATTACAAGCCAGAGCAAGTGGGAAAGAAGTCCAGCCCAGGAGGCCGCAGGATCCAGAAGGAAGGCTCAGGGGAGAGGTCCCGTGTGGCCTGGACCCTTTAAGACAGACAAGTTGGCCACCAGGGGAGAAGGGCCTCCCAGGCAAGGGTAGAGGACGTGGGACAGCATCAGGCCACACCGTCTTTGGGGAAACTGGTAACAACGCAAGAAGGAAGTGGAGCTGAGCAGGGCTGGGAGGCCTGACTCTCCTGCTTGGAGTTGGGGTTCCCTAGGGGTAAGGGGAGCCTTTTCCAGTGCAGGAGTGGCTTGGCTCAGCTCCCCGATCCATCTTAGGCAGGTTGCGGTGGGCAGCTATGTGGATGGTAGGGGCAGGAGAGGGTCAGAGCCAGGGATGCCCGTGAAGGCGCCTGTGGCGGTCCAGGCAGAAAGCAGAGGGAGGAAAGCACCAGCCCGACATGGCACTGGGTGTCTGGTGGGTGTGGACAGCAGTGCCACTTACAGAGCCACAGGCCTCGCGGGGTGCAGGTGAGTGTTGCACCTCAGGGAGTTGAGGGTCTCCAGGCAGTTAAGGCCTGCAGAGGCCAGGCCCAGACCTGATGTCCCCCACTCAACGCCCCTTCAGGGTGAGAACGTCACCAATGCCCCTGAGCTGCAGCCCAACGCTGTGACATGGGGCATCTTCCCTGGGCGAGAGATCATCCAGCCCACAGTGGTGGATCCCGTCAGCTTCATGTTCTGGAAGGTAAAGACGCAGAGGGACCTGCCCCGCCCCCCTTGAGAACCCTGGGCAGTGTTGCCAGTCCCAAGTGTGTGGCTGAAGGCCACCACCAGGGCTGGTAGACTCGGCCTTCAAGGCCACATGCGGTGTTTTCTTGAGCCAGGTGGGAGTGGCCTGGCAGTGGGCCATGTTCTGCTCCTGGACGTGTCTGGCACGTCTGTTCTGGCAGCAGCAGAGGCCCTTGGAGCCCTGGGGCAGCCCTGCTGACCCTGCCTACGCGTGCATGCGTGTGCATGTATAGGATGAGGCATTCGCCCTATGGATCGAGCAGTGGGGCAAGCTGTATGACGAGGAGTCCCCGTCCCGCATGATCATCCAGTACATCCATGACAACTACTTCCTGGTCAACCTTGTGGACAATGAGTTCCCGCTGGACAACTGCCTGTGGCAGGTGGTGGAAGACACCTTCGAGCTGCTCAATGGGCCTACCCAGAGCAAGAGGAAGACGGAAGCCCATGATCTTGCATCCTGACAGCTGTAGCATGACCACTGGTACCCAACGTTCCTGCTCCCAGTCTGGTGCTCCCTCATTCCTCCCAAGCCCTGTCCTCCACTTCCCGTGTGATGATGGCGGCTAGGTTGATGTGAGGCTTCCAGCCTCTGGCTGGACCCGGGGCAGCTGCACACGGGAGCCTGGTGCTCCCTGCTCTAGCCAGGAGTTTGTCCCTGCAGGGATAGTGGGTGGCACACAACCCTCCCTGAGAAGGGGAGGAGGCCGATGGCTGAACTGAGCCCTGGCACCAGGGCAGCCAGTGGGAGCCAGCCTGGGACTCCCAGTGAACTTGTACTTGGGACCTGTGCAGGGTGGGCAGAGAACAGGGGCAACAGGCCTCGTGGCGTTGAAGAGACATGGCCAAGAAAGGGCTGCGCTGTGCGCCCTCCACACCCCTGAGATTAAAAGGGAAAAACCACTGTCCTGCCTCCCCTGGATGGCCTTGACCTGGTGAGCAGGCATCTGCTGGGCTTCCACCCACCTCAGTGCTGCTCTTTGAAAAAGTGGTCTCTGTGTTCTGATGGCTGGAGAGAAAAAAGTGCCCTTTGAGGGTTCAAGGCTGCCCCAACCCTTGTGCTCTGTCCCATTAGCAAGGCCGGGGTGAGGCTGGCCTCAGTGGGGCCCGACTCTGTCTCCCTGGCTTGTTTTTAGGCAGGTCCTCCTGCCAGTTCCCTCTGCTCACTCTGGCCCAGAAGCCATTGCTGGTGCCTCCCCACAGTCAGCCCTCAGGCCACATTGCCCGGGGTAGCAACTGGCAGGTACAGATGGCTGCTCCCCTGTCCTGGCTGGTGCCTGCTGGGCTTGGCTGGCTCAGCGGGGGTGGGGGTGACTGCACCCAGGCGGGGCCTCCAAAGAGCAGTTGAGGGCTGAGGAGGGGCCTTCCTCTTCCCTCCTCTCTGGGCCCAGCTGGCTGGGGAGGGAGACTGACCAGGAAGAGCAGCTGTGTCTGAGGGGGCTTTTATTGTCCTTCAGAGCTCCTGGAGCTGTTACGGCACTCCGGGTGGGTGGGGGGCACCTTCCCTCCCCAGGAAGGCTGGGCTCAGTTCTGTTCTTTATTCTGTGAGAACAAGTCACAGCTGCACCTGGGCCTCTTGTTCTGGCCCAAGCCTGCCATACCCAGGGACCGTTCAGCTTCCAGCTTGCTCCCAGGGCCCCTGGTGCCTGGCCTGTTCAGGGGACTTGGGCTGCCGGTGGCTCCTCTCCTCTGGCTTCTAGCTGCCAGGCACTGGTGCCACTTCTCAAAGGCCTGCAATCAGAGTGGCGGGAAGGACTACGCTGTGTCTGTCAGTGACCCCTGCGCCTGGCTCCTTCTGTCCCATTGGAGTCCCTGCATCTACCCCAGGCAGCCAGCTCATCCTGCCGCAGGCCAAATTCACAGGCTCAGAATAGACTGGACGTGTGACCTGGGAAGCCGGCAGACGGCAGCAAGAAAGGAGGTGGGTGCCCCAGAGTGAGTGACCTCATCATGGGGCTGAGCTTGTGGCCGCCAGTCAGATCTAGGGCTCCAGCATCTAGGCTGTGTCCTGTACCCAAACCAATCTCCCTCCCCTGAATGAAAGGGCCCTGGGGATGGTGAGCAGGAAGACCCTCAACTCAGCTATGCCCAGAGCTGGCACTGGCTTGGGGAGGGCAGGCCGAGGGAAGTGAAGTGGGGGTCCCCAGCCAGTACCTGGGAGAGGACCCAGCCATCATCTTGCTGCTGTAGCCGCTGCGCCACCCGCAGCTGCAGGACCCGCCGCCGCCACATCCTCCAGGCCTGTCCCAGGTGCCACTGTTTAAGCTATGGGGAGAGGTAACAGAAGCCCCAGCTCCAAGCCCTCTGCCTCTTCTGCAACCAGGGTGCAAGGGTATGACAGGGCTGTCATCTGAGGCGTGTTAACAAACACAGATTCCTTGACCCAGGCCCCGTGGTTTCAACTCTGTGGGTGCAGGGACCATCACTGAGGGCCACTGTTTCTAGGCTTAGCAGGGGTGCATGAAATGGGCCACCAAGACCGCCTGTAGGGGCGGGGAGACAGGGGTGGCAGGCCACTCACCAGGGTCTGAGACAGCTGCTCCACCCCGTGAGCATCCACCCAGAGCCTCCAGGCCACTGCCAGGCGCCTGGCACTCCAGGAAGCCTGGAGCCTGTGAAGCAGAGCCTCAAGCTGCAAGTCCTTCCTCCTAATGACCAAGAGCATCAGGACCTCTGTGACCACAGAGGGCAGAGCCACAGGCCTCTGCACTTCCAGGACTCTAGGAATGAGCTCTGGCCACGGCGCCCAGCTGAGCCTGGACAGGCTGGCCCCTCCCCCACGCACAGCTGCTCATACCCTGGCCTCCTCTGAGGGGCCTCCCCTTGGCCTTGGAGGGCTCTGGTGTCGGGGCTGCAGAGCCCTCTGCGTCCTGGTCCCATTGGCAGCCAGGTAGAGGGCCAGCTGCAGTGACCAGGCCACTGCAACCAGAACTGGAAGGTGGGGCAGAGGAGCCGCCCCCTGGCACCTGGAAAGGGGAGTTGGGTCAGACAGAGTCCACACACAGATCCTGACCACCTAGAAGCCAAGAACACTAGAGTCTAGCAGGGCCCCGCCCCTCCCCGCGGCTCCCAGGCTCTGGGCTGAGGCCCAAGGAGAAATACCGGGTGTGGCAGGAGAAAGAATTGTTTTCTCAAAACAGCTGAGCAAGGCAGGCAGAGGAAGTGGGTGGGGGGAAATGCAAAACAGGGATTGGCCAAAGAGTCCATTTCCAGGTCCCTGAGGACTGGTGACCACCCAGAGACACGGCCTCCTTACTGTCAGCCCTGGTGGTTTCTTTCCGTGTCCTCCCTACGCCGCGGCTGTGTTCCCATGGTGGCTGGGACAGCACACCTGTGGCCTGAGGCCAGCAGCTGTGGGTCTGCAGGAATAGCCAGAGAGGAAAACCTGAACCCAGTGGGCTTAACGCTTTGGGGGCCCAGCGGATGGCGCCCCCCACTGTGCCTCACATTCTCCCATAAGCCCGGAGGCCCCTACCAGAGATAAGGTCCCCAAGAATAGTGTGTTGCCAGGACACACCACTGCCTCGCCCATCCTCCCCCTTGGCTAAAGACATCCAAGCAGAAGGGTGGACCAGTAATAGCTACCCTAAGCTCACCGAGCTAGGGTCAACC
This sequence comes from Aplodontia rufa, assembly GCA_004027875.1. Taxonomy (NCBI): domain Eukaryota; kingdom Metazoa; phylum Chordata; class Mammalia; order Rodentia; family Aplodontiidae; genus Aplodontia; species Aplodontia rufa. The sequence continues at coordinate 9,839 of PVKS010051927.1, forward strand.
CAGGGGTGGCCATCACGCTCCCACGCAAGCTTGACGACATTGAAGCTTGTCTGAAGCCTCGCCTCTCAGAACCAGAGCCCCCAGCTATCCAACATACAGACCAGAGACTTGGGGACTCTGTGCCACCATGAGTTGGCTCGCTAGCTGCACCGTGGTGAGGGCTGCCTGGTGTGCATGTGACTGTGGTGGAGGGAAAGAGCTGGAAGGAAGGAGGCCCTGGGTGCCGGGTCCAGCCAGCATCTACTCTGCTCTCTAAGCCTGAGTTTCTCCATCGGTCACGGGCAGGAAGGGAATGAAAGTATAAAATACTCTGAACAAATAAAGTCCTGGAACACGCATCCAGAAACACCCTGAACCCCCAGATCTGCAATTGCACAGTCGCGTATGTGCAAATTCTGCAAAACACCGAAGCCAGTCTCAGTTGCATTTTAAAAAGCAAAAACTGGGGCTCAGAGGTTACGGCGCTTGCCTGGCATGCGCAAGGCCATGGGTTCGAACCCCAGCACCACGTGCCCAGTGAAGTGTTGGAGCAACAAAACCAGATGGGAAACTACATAAAATCGATTCTCTCACTGTCCCTCTCTCTCTCTCTTTAAAGTACGAAAAGCAAAAACCACTTTAATGTTTCTCTTAGAATCTTCCTAAAAGAGGTTATATTCTTCCTGGATTCTGAAACAGGACTCCTGATGGTGGCCGGTGATCTGTAGAAACACTAGTACTACAGAACCTCTGGGCTGTGTCCATCGATGAAGCATCCCCAGATGCTCTGCAGCATCACTTGTGTGCCTGGATTTTGTAGTGGCCTCTTCCCTTTTGCTATACCATCCCCTTTTTATCACTGTTTGCTGTCAGAACTAACGGCTTCTGGCCTGGAGAGGACTGATGGTTACCTTCGGTAGGGAAAATTCTGACAATTATTTTTTTCTGCTGTGTATTTTCCAGTTTTTCTATAATGGGCATATGTAGTTTTTCCAGTAAAAAAAAAAAACAACTTGGGGGGCTGGAGCTGTGGCTCGGTGGTTACGGCGCTTGGCTGGCATGCACAAGTACATGGGTTCAAACCCCAGCATCACGTACACAACTAAGTGTCAGAGCAACGAAAGCCTTGTGAAAAACTCAATAAAAATTG
>PVKS010051928.1:0-10955 GCA_004027875.1 Aplodontia rufa
AAAAAACAGCCTTACTGAGGTATAAGTGACACACAAAAACTGCACAGATTTAATGTATACAATTTGAGTTTGAAAGCATCACCTGTCTCAAGGTAATAGAAATGTCTTTTACTTCCATAAGTTTCCTTGGGTATGTGAGTATGACTATGTATTTGGTGGTAAGGATACTTAATGTGAGAGCTACCCTAAAACATTTTAAGCATATGATACAGTATTATTGATCATGGGCACCATGTTGCATAGCACATCTCTAGAACTAATTAGTCTTTTAAGACTATAACTCTGTACTCATAGAACAAAAGTTTCCACTTCCCCTCCCTGTCCTCTGTTAACCACAGGGAACTGCTTCTGTGAATTTGATGATTTCTGAAACAAATAGCTAAGTTATGAAAAAAATCCAAATGTCCATTGATAGATAAATGGATAATGAAACTGTGAAAAATGCATATAGTGGAGTGTTATTTTTAGTCTTTAAAAAGAAGGAACTCCCATCTGATATTACTGGTTTATGATAGTTTCTTAGTCCCTTGTAGGTGTTATAACAAAATATCACAAAGTGGTCGGTTTATAAATTGAAGATTTTTTCCCACAAATCTGTAGGGGGTAAATCCAAGATCAAGGTTCCAGCTGAGTCAGTGTCTACAGGGGCCCATTTCATAGAGGTGACTTCTTGCTGCACTGTCAAATGATAGAAGGGATGAATGAGCTCCCTCAGGAAAGGCAATGATTTATATCTGCACTAATCCCATTCATTAAGGCTATTTCTCCTTGAACTTAATCATTTCCCCCACTTCGTGACATTATCACATGGATGTTTAGGTTTTAATATGAATTTTGTGGAGATGCAAACATTTAGACCCTAGCACATGGTCACAATTCAATATTATTTTACATATAAAAACAGAGTATAAAATACTTGTAGTACCCTTTCATTTCCTACCATTCTTAAAATAATACTGGCCTCAAGGAAAATATAAAAAACATAAAATTCAATTAAAAAAAGAAGGGATTCCTACCAATTTCAGCAACATGGATGAACCTGGAGGACATTATGCTAAATAAAACAATCTAGTTACAGAAGGAAAAATATTACATAATTCTACTTATATGGGATAACTTAAATAGTTAAATATATTATGTTTTAAAAAGTATTGGAGAGTGGGGATATTGCTGAGTGGTAGAGCAACATGCTTAGCATGTGCAAGGCTAAGTATCAAAAAAAAGAAAAGGAAAGTATTGTAAAGAAAGTTTTATTCAATGATAACATACATATAGAAAGGATGGCAAGTTGTATCCAGCTTGATGATTTATCACAAAGTAAATATGAAATTTAAGTTAGGAGCAAGAAATAGAATATTACCAGTATCCAGAAGCCCTTTCATGCCTACTCCCAGTCACTACTCCTCACCAAGTGTAATTACTAGTCTGACCTCTGACTCCATAGAAGAGTTTTACTTGTTTACTTATTTAAATAGCAAATCTTTATTATACCTGACCTTTTTTGCTCAATGTAAAGCTTTTGAGATTCATTACTATTTTGTGAGAAGCGACATATGCATCTTTTCATTTTCATTGCTTATATATTATATTAATTTGATGATTTTATGCTACCAATAAAACAAAGCATATGGTATGGCTAAGGCTTAACTTCATGGATGTAAAGCTATTTTTTAAAAAAAAGACTTACAGATCATTCAGATTGCTTTGGCCACCTTCTTATTGGGTGAATGTGGCCATTGGCTATAATCCACAGCATGTTCGAAAGAGTTTGGGCTGGGAGAAGGAGTTAGCTTCAGATCTGATACTTCCTTGTACTTGACTTATTCATTTTAGCTACAACCTAATGCCCCTTTGCAAAAATCTTTAAAAAAATCACGTGCTCATTTTGCAAGGGCTCATTTAGAGTAAATTAGATAAGCCACAAACACACTTAACCGGGTACATCTTACTGAACATTATACTCCAAAGTACATGAGATGAGGAGTATAATTCAGCAGTTCCACTTCATAAAACTCTATCCACTGCACCAGTGGGGATAAATATGACATGGCTTTCAGACACGTATACAAGGTGAAGGCATTGAAGTTAATCTGTGTATTAAATGCTAATAATATTTTTTTAAAGATGACAACAAATGTAACAAGTGCATATTAACAGAATTTGTAGTACTTCTTTCATATACTGTGTTGGGTCAGCTTGCTCCTTTCTTAGGTTCACTCTTCCTTGGACATCGGTGGTGAAATGAATATAATAATGTCCTTCCAACATTTTGCTTGATGCTTGTTCTACCTGAGTCTACCCTCCAGACTGCTGCCAGGGTCAGCTTTGTAAAAGGCATATCTAATGAAAGTATCTTCATGTTTGAAACTTTTCAGCACCCCACCCGCTCTAGCTCTTTAATCCATCTCTTGCCTCTACTGCCAGTTTCTATCCTTCAAACTAACCCCTTCCTGGCTGGCCTTTGGTCCTGACAAACTCCTTGTTGTTCCAACCTCAACTGACTCCAGGCTGATGCAGGCCGCTCTATTTTGTTCATTTGCCTTCCTTTCCTAGAAGACCCTCTTGCAGCTCACCTGCAGGGCAATTCTTTCTCTAGATTGTGACTCCTCTTATGATTATTTTTTTTCTTTCAGCAGTAGGATTTTAGCATTTATATTGTATAAAAGATTTTTGTCTTCAACTCCTGCCCCTGCCCCTTTCTTGTTCCTGTCCTTGAAATCCACCAGCATCACTGAATTTGGAATTCATTAGATACCCATACAGTGTTCTTTTATTTTTTTTTAAGCTAGCTTCACTGGATTTCTTTCTAGAATACTAGCAATCTCCTTTCTCATACACACCTATATCCTCAATATCCTTATGAATTCTATCCAGACACTTTCAAACATCCATACACACTTGTTTTCACATTTGTTCTCTTAAGTGGCAGTGAGTTGTTTGAAGTCCACACAGTATTGTTGTTTGTATTGCTAGGATTTAACAGAGAACTGAGAGGAAGGCAAACATGGAATTGTTTTAGAATGAATAACCTTGATGCTGAAATCAACAAATTTCTTAGTGTAATTGTCTATGGGCTAAATTGACCCAATGAATACATAGAAAGAAAATTTCCTTCCCACTACTTACTCATTCTAATAAATTTGTGTAGACATTTTCTTGATTGTTTTACTTCTGACCCATATATCAGACTATCAGGCCAAGAGAATGGATATGTTCCAAGCCTATATAAATGAACATTAATTTACCTAAAAATGCAAAGCAGGACTTGTTAAAGTTTGGTATTTGTTTCATTCATCAAACATTTGTTAAATACCAACTATAAGATAATTTGTGTCTAGAGATAAATAAAAACTATAAATGAGGAAGGCATAGTTACTACCTTTGAAAGATCAGGCTACTGTAACACATGAAGAATCATAGGGGTTACAGTTTTGGAAAACAGAAGGCAATATTCTGTCCATCAGAACCCTGCCAGGAAATGCACACATTTCCTTGTTAATCATTCTTTCCTTTGCTCATGGCTCCTTCTCCAAAGGTTATAATCTCAGTAGGTAATGATGACTTTCAAATGGCCAGATCAAGGTTTAGGAAAAACATTTACTCTTCTCAAACTTTAGAATGTACCAGAATCACCTGGATATGGTTTCAAAAACAGATTACTGGTCCCTACTCCCAGAATTTCTAATTCAGTCTTGTGTTCCTTCCAGAAGCATCTCTCAGAAACTTCTGTCAAGGCCTTTTTACTAATGAGAAATACTTTCAGAGATGATAGTCTAGAAAATAAAAATTTCCCTCTTGTGCACAACTGAAAACACATGGGTTGAACTTTTTTTGTCATCCTTGAATTTTCTTTCTCTACTTTTTAGCTCCAAGAAATCACAAACTATATTTCATTTTCCTTTACAGTCATTTACACATGCTGCTCTATATCTTCTTTTCCACTACTACTACCGTTGTTTAGGAAACCACTATCTAAAACGGTAGCTCTATTCATCAATGTCACCTGGAGGACTTTTTAATACATAGTTACTGGCCCTCTGTCTCAGAACTTCTAGTTTGATATTTCTTGGACAAGACTCAAGAATTTATATTCCCCAGGTAATGCTGGTGATGCTGATCATGTGGGTTGGGAATCACATGTTAATTAAGAGTGCTTGCCATACTTTGGTGTTCATGTATATTAAAATGTTCTGCGACATGTTCAATTGCAGGTCATTGACAGGGTCTGGGATTTTACATCTCTGTCCAACTCAAGTTGATGTGAATATTGTAGGTCCACAGACCATACTCTAAGAAGCACAGGTCTAAGGCAGAGGCCCCAAACGAGAATGCTCAGTGTTCTGAAAGTACCATAAATAAGTGAAGCAGTCTAGTGGCATCTGTGGTGATTGGAGAGCACAAGTCCCATCTCATAAGAACATTAACCATGTAGGAATGTGGGCCCAATGCTGTTGTCTTTGGCTTTTTTTTAAATTGACATTGTTTTATTTATTAGGCAGTATAGGCATGGTGCTTGCAGTCTCAAGCTTTTCAAAAGCTGACAAAATACATCTAATCCAGAATGAAAAATCCTCTTGTCCTCAAAGCAAAATTGCAAGTTCAGATAAATGAATGCTTTCATTTGTTATCTGAAAACCCACAATATTGTCAAGTAATAAAATATAAATCCACTTCTAGATAGTTTAAGTAGCAGTCATATTTGATGTGGGATTTGGGTTCATATTTGCTAATTTGATAGAAAGTGAGGTGGAGCCTCCAGACCTGTGCCAGGGCCCCGAAACAGTGAAGTTTTTGAAACAGCTTTGGCGAAGAAAGTGCATATTCAGACGATAGTGTGAAACATGGCCATTTTAAATGTTGGTGATTTATTTTGAAATTGTAAAGAAATATGTAGTCCGGATAAAACCTACTGTGGGCCAGTAATGTATGAATTTGACATGATTGGTTTGGATCATTGAAACAGTCTTCTTGCTGGTTTCTCCACCTTTATGCTTAGAGCCCATATTGTTCACAGTCCTCTCCTTCATCTTTCTAAACCATCAGTCTATTTAAAGACAAAGTACAAATTGCCAAGCCTGACATTCAAAAAATGACAACACTTTGATCTTAATTTATCTTTCCACCTTTATTTTCCATTACATGTGCTACAAGAATTCTGCAAATTACATAGATCAGGTGAACTCCCATCTCCAGGCCTTTCCTGACACGCTTTCCTTAGCCTGGATGCCTGTCTCTGCAAACTCACTTTACTTCCACCTTTGTAAATTTTTCCTTGACCTCTCCTGACCACTGTTACCTCTTTCTGTGGTATTTGTTGTCCTTAGCAACCATTTGACATTTGGCATGTAGTTTATCCCACTTGGTTATTTCAATGTATATTCTTTTTTTTTTCTTTTAGAGAGAGGGACTGAGATTGTGTGTGTGTGTGTGTGTGTGTGTGTGTGTGTATGAGAGAGAGAGAGAGAGAGAGAATCAATTTTATTTATTTTTTCGTCTAGCCTTTGTTTCTCTGACACTTAGTTGTACGTGTGGTGCTGGTGTTTGAACCTGGGTCCTTGCGCATGCCAGGCAAGTGCTCCAACCTCTGAGCCACAGCTCCAGCCCCGTTAATGTATATTCATATCTGTGTTTGTTTTGTCTCAATAAATTTTTGGTGATAGTGAAAAATCTAGAATATTATACCTTGCTTCAAAGTCTAGAAAATAAAAGTGTTTCTACACCCATCAAATAAACTACTTTCTTAAGAAGTCAATTATGCCCTTGAATAATCTCATGGCACCAAAATGGGAGAATCAGTACATTAAAAAGGTTTGTTCATATAGCTGCCTGGGAGTGGTCCTATGACTGATGGATCTTTGGACGGAATCATCCAGCTGTTGTGTTTGATGACAAATGTCTATTTTTAGATTGAAAGTCTGTGACAAGAAATATGACATTTATGATTGTGCAGAGCTTCTAGATGTTTTTAAATCTGTTTCTACCTTCTTCAGTAGGTGTATGGGTGAGAAACAGCCCTGATTTACCATGCTTTGTGTTGGATTGAATTTTCCTTACTCAGTCATGGTTCTCAATATCACATTATCTATTATATTGGAACATATTTTTGAGGCAAGTTGTAATCTATTATTTATACTTAATAAAACTGCTTCTTAGTATATAATAGCTTCATACTCAAAGTACAGTCATTCCAACCTCCTAAGATTCCAAGGTTACAGCATTTTTCTCTCCTGATGTGAGTGTTAACACTGAGTGCATGGTGTGTCATTATCGGTATTTCTCTGACATTGCCCCTTACATTTTTTTTCTCTGTGTGTGAAATGTTCTCATATTCCTTGTGGAAACCTAATTATGATGTTGGCTTTACCTCTCTGTGTGGCTCAGCTCTAATATTGTAAAATGACCACTCTTATTACTTCTGTTAGTGAGAACAGCCATATTCTTTCTGCAACTAGGCTAGTTCCCTATAATGAAGGGAAATTTTGTCCATTAGTATTTCCTAGTGGGTTCCAAAAATAAAACTTAATCCTTTCTTTAAGACAGAAGTTAAACCAGCCAGTCAACAATTTTCAGAACATAAAGCATTCCTGGTCCTGTATCATTATTACCTAATTTCAATTCCCCAAGAATTTTTCCTGAATTCTTCTATTAAAAAGATGGCTCTTTTTTAAGGTATACATGACATGAGATTATACAATGGCATAATTTTTTTAAAGAGAGAGAGACAGTGAGAGAAAGAGAGAGAGAGGAAGAATCAATTGCATTTAGTTTTTCATGTGGCTTTCATTGCTCTGACACTTCATTGTGTAAGTGGTGCTGGGGTTTGAACCCATGTCCTTGTTCATGTGAGGCAAGCACCAAAACCTCTGAGCCACCACTCCAGCATATAATGGCATAATTTTAAAAGCATGGAGTTTAACTTATTCTAATTTGGTCTCCAGCTTTTCCCCCTCCCCTCTCTTTTTCCCACCCCATTTTTTTTACATACGTGATAACAGGATATACATTGACATACTTATAAAAGCTTGTAGTGTACATTGTTTTAACTCAGTTCCCAACATTTCCTCCCTTCTTCCCACCTCCTGTACTTGTTAGATATTTCTGACAACAGGATAATCATTGACATTTTAATAAATGCATGCTGTTTATCTTCTGCTAATTCAGTCCTCAGTATTTCACCTCCTCTCCTCCCCACCACCCTGTTCTCTTCCTTACTCTTCTGGCCTTTCTGTTATTTACTTATAGTTTGTTTTTTAAGTTTAGTGACTCATTGATATACATGTTGATGAGATTCACTATGATATGTTCCTATATGAACATGAGAAAGTTAAGTCTGATTCCTTCCATGAACTTTCCCTATTTGTTTTTTTCATAGAAGAGAGAGAGGGACAGGAGAGAGACAATCAACTTTATTCAGTTTTTAATCTGATCTTTGTTGCTCTGACACTCAGTTGTGTATGTGGTGCTAGGGTTTGAACCTGGGTCCTTGCACATGCTAGGCAAGCACCATAACCACTGAGCTACCACTCTAGCCTAGAATTTTCCCTATTTTTTCCTTCTTCCTCCATTTCCTTCCCTTTTGTCTATTCCTTTATTCTTTTCCTTATTTTGGATTAGCTTCTACATATCAGAGAGAATATTCAACCTTTGATTTTCTTTTTTTTTTTTGAGACTGGCTTATTTCACTTAGCATGATATCCTGCAGTTGCATGATTTTCCAGCATATGACATAATGTCGTTCTTCCTTGTGGCTGAGTAATACTCCCTTGGGTGTATAGACCACAGTTGAAGGGCATTTTGGTTGGTTCCAGAGCTTAGCTATTGTGAATTGTGCTACTATGAACGTTGATGTGGCTGCATCACTGTAGTAGGCTGATTTTAGGTCTTTTGGATACATACCAAGGAGTGGGATAGCTGGGATTGATGTTACTTCAATTAAATCACCTAGATGCTTAAAGGTTGTACTAACAATTTACCCTACCAGGAATTTTTTAAAAATGACTTACTAATTATGATAATATAGAGTTTAAATGTTAACAGTGAAGCCTGCTCATTCTCTTGTTTTATGAACAAATGAAACTTTTGAAGGACACAAAGATGGTTTCCATTGCCCCATGTGTAAATTGATGTACTTCTGATCCCTAAAGAGCAGCCTGAAATTAAATCATGCAGAGTACATTGAAGGCAGCTTGCTTGTTTATTTCCTTTTCTTTTTTATCTTTAGCCTAATGGTTCACCCCAAGACTGGAATTAAGTAGCTTGCAATGTATTCACTGCCATTATCCCCCACCTGCTCCTTGTCTGCTTGCAGCAAGTTTTCCAAAACAATTTGTTTTTGTCAGTTTCTTCCTCCTTTAAATACATTCAGAAAGCTATGAACTATGTCCTGAAATTTTTGCAAACTTCCTGTCACTCTGAAAACTCATCTGTCAGTTTAAAAATCCTTTTTTACCCTATTTAAATGTAACTTTTCCATCTTCAAGGATCTTTAAAGATCTTAAAAATAACTCCAGTAAAGCGTGGAACTCTATTTCTCTTACACTGCCTGACTTTTCATTGTCTACTATGTTAAAAGAAAAATTACTTAATTCCTTATTTCTTGCCTTAGTTGAATTTTTTCTCAATGTTATTTTAACTAGTTTTCTTTCTTTCTTTTTTTTATTAGATAAATATGGAGTTACAATTGAGGGGGGAAACATTGTCAAACAATCAAGAACAAATGTATACATACTTAGTTATCCAAGGCTAATGCCCTGTCATGGATGCCCTGCTTGGCTTCCCCATGTCCTGTTTCTCCCAGAAGACCCCCCCGAGTTAAACGGATATCTCGTGGAGGTCAGAGATCTCCTTCTGAGATGATTCCTCCATATTCCCACCCTCCAGTCTCCTAGATATTCTTCCTAAGCCCTCCCCCGACCCTATCCCCCACCATATACCTCCAGGAATCCTAGGCAATCATCCCCCTGTTGGTTTAAGAATCATACAATTTGAGGATATTATTAGCTTAGCCATCTAACATACTGCTTACAGATGGATTCTAGCTTTCACAGATGAGAGAAATCATGCAGCCCTTGAGTCTCTGAGATTGGGATACTTCACTTAGCGTGATTTTTTCCATCTCCATCCATTTGATTTCAAAAGCCATAATATCGTCTTATCTAATGACAGAGTAGTAATCCATTGTATATATGTACCAAAGTTTTTGTATCCAATCATCAAGTGAGGGGCATCTGGGTTGGTTCCATAGTCTAGCAATAGTAAATTGAGCTGCTATAAACATTGAAGAAGCCATATCACTGTAATATGCTGATTCTAACTCTTTTGGGAAAATACCCAGGAGTGAGATAGCTGGGTCATAAGGTGGTTCCAGCACTAATTTTTTAAAGGATTCTCCACACTGCTTTCCAGAGTGGCTGAACCAGTTTGCAGTCCCCCCAGCAGTGTGACAGTGTTCCTCTTTTCCCACAGCCACTCCAGCATCTGTTGTTGTTTGTATTCTTCATTTTTGCCACTGTAACAGGAGTGAGGTGGTATCTCATTGAAGTTTTGATTTGCATTTCTCTCATAGCTAATGATGTAGAGCATTTTCTCATATATTTATGGGCTTTCTGTACTTCCTCTGGTGAGAAGTTTCTTTTAATCTATAGCCCATTTATTGATTGGATTATTTGTGATTTTGGTGTTTAGCTTTTTTAGTTCTTTGTATATTCTGGATATTAGCCCTCTGTTCAAGGTGTAGCAGGCAAAGGTTTTTTCCCATTCTGTAGGTTCTCCCTTGATGCTCTTGACTAAATCTTTAGCTGTGCAAAAACATTTTAGTTTAATTGCTTCCCATTCATTTATTCTTGACTTTACTGCTTGAATTGAGCCATGGGAGTTTTGTTAAGGAAGGCACTGCCCACCCCTAAGTCCTGTAGTGTTGACCTTACTTCTTTTTCTAGTAAATTTAAAATTGTTGGCTTAATATCCAGATCTTTGACCCATTTTGATTTAATATTTGTACAGGGTAAAAGGTAAGGATCCAGCTTCAGTCGTCTATACATGGCTGTCCAACATCATTTGTTGAACAGGCTTTTTTCCACACTATCAAATATCAAGTAGCTAAAGATCTAGGGGTTTTTCTCAGGATCTTCTATTCTGTTCCACTGATCTTTGGTTCTGTTTTGATATTAATACCATGCTGTTTTTGCCACTACAGCTCTGTAGTATAATTTCAGGTCAGGGATTGAGATACCCCCTACTTCCTCCTTCCTGTAGAGTAATGTTTTGGCTAGTCTGGGTCTTCTATTATTCCATATGAACTTGAGAATTGCTTTTTCTATATCTGTGAAGAATGCCATAGGTATCTTGATGGGGATTGCATTAAATCTGTATAGGGCTTTGGGTAGAATGGCTATCTTTACTATATTGATTCTTCCTAACCATGAGCATGGAATGTTTTTCCATCTACTCAGTTCTTCTGTAATTTCTTTTTTTAGTATTTGATAGTTTTCTTTGTAGAGGTCCTTAATATTCTTTGTAAGGTTAATGCCCAAGTATTTCATTTTTTTTGGAGGAGATGGTGAATGGGAGAGATTTCCTGATTTCTTCTGTGGATTTGTTGCTGGAGTAAAGGAATGCTAATGACTTACTGGAGTTGATCTTATAGCCAGCTATTTGCTGAAATCACCTAAAAGCTCTAGGAGTTTTCTGGCTGATGTTATTGGGTCTTCTAGGTATAGAATCATGTCATCAGCAAATAGAGATAACCTAACTTCCTCTTTTCCTATACAAATACCTTTGATTTCCTTGTCTTGCCTGATAGCTCTGGCAAGGGTTTCAAGGACTATATTGAACAAGAGTGGGGAAAGTGGACCGCCTTGTCTTGTTCCTGAATTCAATGGAAATGCTTTCAGTCTTTCTCCATTGAGGATAATGTTGGCTATGGGTCTGTCTTAAATGTATCTGACATAGTTAAA
>PVKS010051929.1:0-10946 GCA_004027875.1 Aplodontia rufa
CCCTTTCCAACAGACTTCCCGAAAACCAAGCCGGTAAATTCTCCACGTCTGCAAGTGCGTTGCAACAAGGCCACTACATGTCAGAATTTACGCAGCAGCGGGGCTGGAGCGGTGGCTCGGCGGTTATGGCGCTTGCCTGGCATGCGTGAGTACGCGGGTTCAAACCCCAGCACCACGCACGCAACGAAGTGTTGGAGCAATGAAATTCAAATGAAAAACGAAATAGAATTGATTCTCTCTCACCCTGTCCCTCTCTCTTTAAAAAAAAAATAAAATGTACACAGCAGAGCTGAAAGAGTGCATAGGGGGACACTCACCAATCTATAGCATTTTATTAGAAACCAAAAACTGGGAAACCAGGAATTGGACTTCCAGCAGTAGGGCGAGGCGGCCTGTTTCACTCCTGCTGCATGCTCGGTTGTCTCCAGCGAGCGAACAGCTGGGGCTGAAGGTTTTCTCTGACCGAGTCCACCAGGTGTGACGAGCTTTTTTTTTTTAATTGTAAAATTTCATATATTTGACGTGTCCATGGCCGACAAACCTAAAGACACAAAGCAGACTCTCAGCCATGGAAGGTGAGGGCAGGTTGCACAGAGAATGACACCCAGGGACATAGAAATTAATTTTGGGGTGGTGAGAATGTCCTGGAACTGGATGATGGTGATGGTTGCACAACTCTGTGTCCGTACTAAAAATCACTGCATCACACACTTAAAAGAATTAGGTTGGGGGCTGGAGTGGTTATGGTGCTTGCCTGGCCCATGCCAGGACGCAGGTTCAAATCCCAGCACCACGCATACAGTGCAGCGTCGGAGCAATGAAAGCCACATGAAAAATTAAGTAAAATGAATTCTCTTTTTCTCTCTCTCACTGTACCTCTCTCGTTAAGAAAAATTAGATTGGACTTACACTTTAAATGGATGAACCTCATGGCATATAAATAATCAATAAAACTGTTAAAATAATAATTAAAAATGATCATTCTTCCTCTTAAAAATAATGTTCGTTTATCTCCCACCAACAGGTGCAAATGAGTTCGATGAGGTATTTTTCTTTGTTTTCCAGCACAGTGGTCTACACCTGTAGACCCAGCAACTGGGGAAGTGGCTGGGGTAAAGGATTGCCTGAGCCCAGGAGTTCAAGGGAGTCTGGGTAACATAGAGAGAACACATCATAATAAAATATAGTAAACTGAGGGCTGGAGCGGTGGCTCAGTGATATCACGCTTGCCTGGCATGCATGAGGATGTGGGTTCGAACCTCAGCACCACGAACACAGTGAAGTGTTGGAGCAATGAAAGCCACATGAAATACTAAAAAAAATTGATTCTCTCTCTCTCTCTCTTGCTGTTCTTCTCTCTTAAAAAAATTTAAAAAATGAAAAAAACCAAATAAAAAATGAAAAATATAAAATAATAAAAAGTAAGATAAAAAATAAAATAATAAAATGAATACAATAAAATAAAAAGGAAAAAATAAAATAAAATATAAAAGCAAAATAAAATAGAAATAAAATGAAATAAAAAATGAAAAGTAAAATATAATGAATACAATAAAATGAAAAATAATAAAGTAAAAGCAAAATAAAATGGAAAATAAATAAAACATGAAAAATTGAAAACATACAGAATGAAAAAATAATAAAATTAAATAAAAATAAAATAATAAGGGGCTGGAGTGGTGGCTCAGCGGTTTCAGCGCTTGCCTGGCAAGCACGAGGACCCGGGTTCAAACCCCAGCACCACGTACACAACTGAGTGTTGGAGCAACTAAGGCCATGTGAAAAACTAAATAAAGTTGTTTCTGTCTTTCTCTGTCTCTCTCACTGTCCCTCTCTTTAAAAAAAAAAAAATAATAAAATTAAATACTGAATAAAACGAACCTTCCCCACATCCCTTCTCCCACAGGGAGTCTCTGCGTGAGGGTTTTTCTAGGGACTCTGAGCTGGACACCGCACTACAGGCTTTTCCATATCCGTTACATGCAGAAAGGACCCCTCCAGCAGGACAGAGTCTCCTAGAGACAGCTGAGTGCCCCGAGCCTTACCCGCCTGTGTTCCGGGCTGCGTTGTTTTCCGCTGTGAGCGCGCAGGCTGACTCTGAGCTGCGGTGCGTCCCGCACGTCCAGCCGGCCGCTGTCCGCCCGCGTTCGCAGGGACCCTCTTATCTGTGCGTCCTCAGGTGCCTGCGGAGTCCTGAGGGCTTGGCGAACGCCTTGCCGCAGCGCTCGCACGCGTGGGGCTTCTCCATGCCGTGCGTCCTGCCGTGGGCAGCGAGCTCTGAGGACTTCGGGAAGCCCTTGCCGCACTCCCGGCACCTGTAGCCCTTGCACGCCACGTGCTTTCGCAGGTGCTTGTGGAGGTGCAGGGAGTACCTGAAGGCTTTCCCACAGCGCTCGCACTCGTAGGGCTGCTCGCCCGTGTGGATGTCCATGTGTCTGCGCAGGAACGACTGGTGGACGAAGGCTCGGCCGCACTCGCGGCACCGGTGGCTTTTCACTCCGGTGTTGGTTGTCCTGCGGGAACCGGAAGGGTGAGCGTGGGTAGAGGCTTCTCCGCTGCGATGCTTTTCAGCCTCTGCCTCCACAGTGGAGGACCCCGCCTGGGAGGCCGGCACCGGGTTCCGATCGCCAGTGTTTGCGCGCTGAACACCCGGCCTTTCCCCTGTAGTGCGAGTCCCGGGTGCCTCAGCGGATGCGTCTCCACCGAAGGCTTTTCCGAAGGGAGTCCACAGCGGAATAGCCGCTCCTGCGTCCAGCTCATCGCGGACTCCACGCGCGTAGCTCTGGTTGCTGATCCACACGTGCAGTTTCGGCTCCGTTCGTGTTCTCATCTGCGGAACCAGCAGCACGTTCTGCCACAAGACTCTATCACATTCACTGCTTGTACGCATTTCTTGGTGACTGTTTAAGAGGGGATGATATCTCAGGACGGTCGAGGAACATCGTGGGTTGCATTTTGTTGGAGAATCTCTCCATGAAGGCGCAAGCTTCAAGCTCGGTTCCCAGCCGTGGCTCACTAAATGATACTCGCAGGTCACCACTGGAGACGCGTCTTGCTCAGGAGCAACTGCAGCCTGCATCACGTTTTGCTCCCTTGGCTTTTGTGGCTCCTCCGGGTCTTGGCATCGCTGGTCTAAGGCGGAAGACCAGAACATGCGGCTGGTGAGACACCCAGTGGCTTCCCAAGAGACTCTTGCAGCGAGAAGGTCCTGCTGAGGGATCCAGTGTTTGGTTTTACGCTGAGTCACCCAGTCTGAAATAAAGTGGAACGAGAGTTAAATTCTTCAAAGTGAAGGTGGCTAAGAGACGTAGACTGGGCAGGCTTGTGTGGGGTTCTTTACAAATGACACCCAACACACACAGGAAAGCATGGGAAAGGGAAGAGCCCAGGGGTAAGCAAGTGGTGGAGGACATTAGGGAATCTGGACCAGGTGAGGAATTGATCATGGTAGGGCGGTGGGTTCAGTAGGGACAGAGGGCTACCAGAAAATAGTTCTGCAGAGATTGAGTGGCTGTAAGCAATGCCAAGCAGAGAAGAGGACAGAGTCCATGTGCAATTTAAAAAAAGCCTTTCTCTGGGAAAAAACCATGAGCTCTAGGGACTCAGCCTAAACATAGATGATCCCCGTTTTCCTCTCTTTGTCTCTTCTTTTTAGTATCTTAAAATTAAAAAAAAATTTTTTTTAGCAGTGGCTCAGCAGTTAAGCCGCTTGCCTGGCATGCACAAGTACGTGAGTTCAAACCCCAGCACCACATACACAACAGAGTCTCAGAGCAACGAAAGCCATGTGAAAAACTCAATAAAAATTGATTCTCTCGGTCTCTCTCTCTCTCTCACTGTCCCCTCTTTAAAAAAAAATTTAAAAAAATTTTTTGGTACCAGGGATTGAACCAAGGGACACTTAGCCACATTCCCAACCCTTTTATTTTTTATTTTGAGATAGGGTCTAAGTTGCTTAGGGTCTTGCTAAGTTGCTCAGGCTGGCTTTGAACTTGTGATCCTCCTGTCTCAGCCTCCTGAGTGGCTGAGATTACAGGCGTGCACCACGAGGCCTGGCTCCTAATTCTCTTCTCTAATAGAGGAGAAACAGAGGCAAATCTCGCATGGCATGAACCTGACTATTCCAATTCAGTGATGTGCAGCAATCCACAGCCAGTGTAACCATCACCTGCGTCCAGGTCTAGGCTTGCCGAGGGGAAACCTCACACCTGCGAAGCCGTCCCTCCCTTCAGCTGCCGGCAGCCACCCATCTGCTTATCGTCTCTGGATTTGCACACTTCACACGAAGGGACTCATGCGCAAGGTGTCGTCCTGTGTCCGGTTTCCTTCGCTTCTAACGTTTTCAAAGTTCACCACTGTGGCATGTGTCAGCGATTGATCCCCAATGTCCGGACAGACCGCATTTTCTTTCTCTGTTCACCCAGATGATTTATTTATTTATTTTTTGGTACCAGGGATTGAACCCAGGGCGCTTAACCACTGAGCCACATCCCCAGCCCTTTTTGTGTTTATTTTGAGACAGGTGAGCGGGGGCGAAGGCGCAAGCAGTGGCTCAGGCAAGCCTCAGCGACAGTGCAAGAGCGTGGGAGAGCGCAGAGCAGCGGCTTGGCTGAGCCACCGCTGGAAGGAAGCGCAGCAGTTTAACCCGCTGTGGCCAGGACAGGCTCCATTTCTGAATAGTATTTGCAGCAGGCCTAAATTCCAGTTTACTAAGAACAAAGAACAACGAACCCCGTTTCGTACCAGCACATGAACTGACCCCTAGCAACAGCCAATCAGCAGCTGACGAGCCAACACCTAACATTCCAGGAACATTCCAAACTGCATATGGTAGAAGTCCGAGACAGAGGGTACCATGGCTGATAGAAATACACCATATATGTCAGGAGATCAACCAGTCGTGTATTCTGCTATGCTTGAATTTCCCGCTTCGCTGTGAAACCCTATAAAACTCCCGCTGTACTAGGGCTCTCCCTAGATCCACTGCATCAGTGACGGTGACAGGGGAGCCCAGGCTCAAGTCTGCATTAAATGACCCTTGTGTGTTTGTATCTAATTCAGCTCCTTGGTGGTCTTTGGGGACTCGAGATCTGGGCATAACACAGGGTCTCGCTAAGTGGCTGAGGCTGGCCTTGAACTTGTGAGGGAAGGGTGCCAGACTTTAGGTGAAGCCCGGTGTGGGCTTGGATTTGGCGGAGCCCTGAGGCTGAGGACGTGTGGGCAGGGGAGCTTGTGCTCAGGAATGGATTCAGCTCTTTTGGAAGGGCTCAGTCCGAGCCTTTTCCTGCGCTCTGTTTGCACACACACAGATCCCCAATGTCCCCTACTTGGGGGGCAGGGGCTGCGTCTGTAATCTAACAGCCCCGTGTCCACATTTCACACGCCTCTCAGAACCCAGGAGGTCCATTGCTGACTTAACAGAGGTGGGGCACCCTCGGCTACTGATGTCAGCTCCTCCAGCATCACGTCCTTGAAGAGATTCCTCCGAGCAGGGTCCACTCCTCCTTCACATTCGTGAAGGTTACCATGTCCTAAAACAATATCCTCATTTTGGCTTGGTGGGATGCTGTTATGGGTTAACGTCCCACCCAAGTGTACATTGACATCCTGACTCCTTGGACCTTCAGAGGTGACCTAGTCCGGAAGTTGGGTCTTTGCAGATGTCACAAGGGTGAAGTCATCATGGAGTAGGGTTGGCCCTATCCAGTGGCGGGTTGTCCTCATCAAGAGGAGGATCTGGGGATAGATGCACAGAGGGAACAACAGCTGGAGAATGAAGACAGAGATTGGAGGGACAGGTCTACAAGCCAAGACTGCCAAGGACTGCTGCCAACCGCCAGAAGCCAGGCCAGAGACTGGCACCGGAGCCTCAGAAGGAACCACTTGCTGCCATTTTGATTTTGGACTTCCAGCCTCCAGAACTGTAAGAGAATGCAGCTCAGCTCTTTCAAGACACCCAGTGCGAGGTACTCTGCTGCAGCCCTAGAGAGTCTAAGGAGGGATTTTTTTGGAGACAAGAGCAGTAGCACAAAAAAAAAAAAAAAAAAAAAATCTTGTAAGTCTGTTCAAAAAATAAAAATTAAAAAAAAAAAAAAAAGAGCAGTAGCACATGCCTATAATCCCAGGGACTTCAGAGGCTGAGGCAGGAGGATCACAAGTTCAAGGCCAGCCTCAGCCAACTTAGGGAGGCCCTAAGTGACTTAGTAAGACCCTATCTCAAAAAGAAAAAACAAAAAACAAAAACAAACAAAAAACTAAAAAGGAATCTGTATGCCAGCCCTCAAGGCAAAGGAGCATCTCTATTCACAGGAAGTTCATTCAAGGCCTGGTTATCTGCGGTCAGACTCTTGTCTGTCCACGTTCACTCCCGAGGTGACCACGAGTCTTGTGACATCCGCTGGGCCGTGCTTCTGCCTTTCTCATCTATCCTCATTCCCTAAACACTTTCACTGACTCACAGCTCCAGGGAGTCTCCATGGCCCCTGGGGGACAGTGCTCTTCCTCACTGCGTTAGTCTACGGGAGGCTTCTGGAACAGACAGGGGCTGGCTCACAGTTCTGAAGGCCGCAAGTCCAGGTCCCAGGCGCCGGCAGGGCTCGTTTCTCCTCGACTCTCTCCTCTACTGCAGAGGGCTGTCTTCTCTCTCTGAGTCCTCAAGTGGCCTTTTCCCCTGAGCTTCAACATTCCTGGCGTTTCCTCACAATGGGCCAGGGCCCCACCCTGATGACCTCATCAGGCTTCAATCACTTCTTTAACAGACTTCTGTTCAGCTGGGGGTGGTGGCCCACACCTGTAATCTCAGCTGATCAGGAGGCTGAGGCAGGAGGATGGCAAATTCAAAACCAGCCTCAGCAACTTGGTGAGGCCCTAAGCCACTTAGCGAGACCCAGTCTCAAAATTTAAAAAAAAAATTTAAAAAAGGGCTGGGGATGGTAGTTCAGTGGCTTAGATTGAGCCCTTGGGTTCAATCCTTGGTACCAAAAATAAATAAAAAATGAACCATTCAGCGGCATCAGGTTAATTTACAATGCTGGATAGATCAAGTTCCAAAAAACTTTAATCATTTCCAAAGAAAACCCCACCCCCTTAGCGAACACTCTCCACTGTACTCTCCCTGGCCCCTGGCCTCTCATCCTCTGTGGATTTGCCTATTCTGTAAATTCCACATGAACAGAACCGGCTGGTTTTCTTCCTGGAGCATCAGGCTGTTAAGTTTCAAGCACCTGGTACCAGGTCTCAGCGCAGCCTTCCTTTTTAAGGCTAATGCTGCATGGGATAGGTGCACTGTGTTGTTTACGCATTCATTAGTTAACAGACGTTTGGGTCATTTCCATCTTAGCTGTCGTAAACAGCGCTGTTTTAAATATGTCTTTCAGTTTTTGTTTGAACACAATTTTATTTTATTTTTTTTGGGTTTGTACCTACACGATTTGCTGGGCCTTACGTTAATTGTGTTTCTTTTCCCTTTTTTTGTACTAGGGTTGAACCTGGGGACACCGTGCCACTGCGCTACATACCCAGCCCTTATTATGTTTTAATTTTGAGACAGGGTTCTAGCAAGGTTGCTGAGGCTGTCCTTGAACTTGTGATCCTCCTGCCTCAGCCTCCCAAGTTGCACCACCACGCCTGGCCTACACCTAACTTTTTGAGGAACCATCAAGCTCCAAACTATGGTCTAAATGCTTATGTCTGCTATAGTTTGGATCTGGAATGTCCCCCTGATGGCCCACGGGTTAAAGGCTTGGTCCTCAGCTTGCAGCAAGTGGGAGGTGATGGAGACTCTTAAGAGCTGAGGCTTGTTGGAAACCTTCTGGTCATTGGAGCCATACCTTTCAGGGGGACACTGGGACCCTAGGCTCTTCCTCTTTCCTCTTCATTCCCAGCCATGAAGTGAATGGCTTTGCTCTGCCACATGCTCCTGCTGTGATTTGCTGCCAAGGTCTAAAGCAACAGGATCATTGGTCATGAACTAGAGCTCCAAAACTATGAGCCAAATAAACCTTTTCTGTTCGTAAGTTGATTTACGTCAGGTATTTGTTACAGTAAAAAAAAAAAAAAAAAAAGGACTACCACGTTGTCCCTCCTATTCCCCAGGGTGACAGAACTAGGTGGTGGTGCCTTTGGGAGGTGATTGGCTCCTGAGGGTGCTCCCCTTATGCACAGGAGGTCAGCCCCCTAAGAGGCCTGAGGGAGGTCAAGCCCTCCCCTCTCCCGGCCTGTGGGGACACCTGAGAAAACAGCTGTTTGGAGGCTGCTGGAAGGTGGAGGTGCTGCTGGCCAGGGTGGAGGTGAAAATGGATCCCACCACCGCAGGGCACCGGGGCCCTCCTGCCCCAACCGTGAGAATTGCATTTCCGTGATGAGGCTCTCCGTCTGCGCTCTTCTTCCCAGACAGCACCCAACGATATTAACTAAGCCAGAGTGGAAGCAAGCACCCGAGTGCTGACCCTCTGCAGGGGCTGATCTGAGGCCCTTCCGTCCCAGGTGCACTGGGCAGTTGTGGGGCCAGGATGGTCCTCCAGGTCATCAGGGTGCTCAGTCCCCTCTGTTGGGTGGAATCTGGCATTTGCACCCTCTGAGTCATCGGCCAACACAGAGAAGCAGAGAAGCCCAGTCCCTGGCTGTCAGCCTGCAGGAGATCGTTTTTCCACAGGTGAAGGAGTCCGGGTTGGAAGGAGCGGTGGAGCCAGCTGGCACGGCAAAGGATGAGCACGTCTGGCTCGTGTGTGCTCTGCATAGGAATCCGAAGGAAAATTAGGCGCAATTCCAACACTTTATACGCGTGTCTCCCTTGATCCTGCATTTATCCTTGTGGGGTAATATTCCAAAAATACCTTGGCTAAACAAACTCCAGTGATCTAGGCGCATTGTTTATTGAAAATTATAACTGTAAATGATTAAAAGCCACCTCCAAATATCCAGTAATGGGGACTGCTTAAAAGTGATCTATACATGTTATGAAGAACTCGGTAAGAAAGAGTAAAATCTTCCTCACATTGTTATAAAGGAAGATCAGGTGGTTTCCAGATTATACTTCATATCTTAAGTGAAAAGAAAAAAAAAGGTAGAGAACACATGTATTATAAAACAGGAATAGGTGGAGCAGAAGAATAGAGAGCTTCTCTAAGTCTGCCTCATTTTATAGGTTTTCATGGGGAACCGCATGAAGGTCCGTGCCGAACCGAACCGTAAAGCCAACCTGACACAGAGAAACTGAATGACCCAGGTCTATTGGAGGTCGGCATGATAACCACTTGGATAAAAACTTACTGTGAATGACTCCACAACCCTAGTGCATTTAAAGAGTCTGTAAATTTTCAAAACAAATATCTACACTTGGAATGTGTGCATTTGATTGATTATATTCCCCTTTAACCATGCGACCCAGTAATCTTATTTACCCAAGTGAAAAGAAAAGTTAAGTCCACAGAAAGCCTGCAAATAACAGATATTCACAGCAGCTTTATTAGAGATCACCCAAAGTGGCCACAACCCAGTAACCCTTTAGCTGGGAAGCAGATGAACTAACTGATCAGGCCAAACAATGGAGTATCACACAGCCATGAAAAGGAATGAACTACAGATAAACACAGCAAAATATATCTCAAATACAGTAAATATCTCAAGCCCACTGATGGCAAGAGCCTAAAGCACTTCTTCCAACTCTTTCTCCTGACCCATCTCCCAATGCTGTGGGTTGGAATGGTGTGTAAGGAGAGGGCAGTGTATGCACACTAAACTGGGATTTAGTGGTTTGCAGATATTTCCACGGGAGTAGGACTGGCTTCTTGGAGCTCTTCCAGAGCCCTTGGGGCCAGCTTACCTGCATCTTGCTACCAGCTGTATTTTGCGGGGTACCAATTACAATTGAACTCGGGTGCTTTACTACTGAACCACACCCCCAGCTCCTTTTTATATTTTATTTTGAGAAAGGGTCTCCCTAAGTTGCTTAGGGTTTGTCTAAGTTGCTGAGGCTGGCTTTGAACTTGTGATCCTCCTGCCTCCAGCCTCCCAACCCGCTGGGATTACAGGCATGCACCACCATGACTGGGCATAATTTTATTTTTTAAAAAAGTTTTAAAGCCTTTTAAATGTATATATGCATGTCTATAAAATTACCTTTATCATCACAGCATTCAAAAGGCCCTTTCTGGGAGATGTTAAATATTTTAAGCTGTGTCCACACGTGTGTGTGTGGGGGGCAAAAAGACAACAGCAGTGGGGGAGAGGGAGTTAATATGGGGGAAAACACCCGTGTTTCAATGTGCAGTGACCACGGCAAGCAGCAAGAGTGTCTGATGACCTCGCTTATGTGACACAGAGCGGGAAGCAGGAGCTTTGGGAAGAGATGCAAGTGTTTATAAAAGTACTTACCTCTTGGTGGCCAGGATTCTAAGGCAGGGATGGAGGAGAGACATAAGGTTTGTCTTACTCATTTCACAGTTTTAAATAAGTTGGTCTGTTATGTATTCAAAGAAATAAAATATTCAGTGAAATGCATTTATAATTAAATGAAGTTTAAACAATGAGTTTGGCCTTTTGCTTTATGTCGTATTTTCCAGCGGGAGCGGCAGTTCCTTCTCTAGCAACCTTTATAATTCCAACTTTTGCAGGAGCACAGACGGTTGGAAGTCAGTGGAAGCCATTCCCACACACTCTAAATACAGCACGTAGTCTCCTTCTTCCTTCCAGGCTGTTCAAGAGCCCCAGCGGTGCCTAACGCTGCGGGTGTAACAGACGCCACGCACACGGTGTGTTCTCGTACCCATGCGCTGTCATTGACGTCCAGTGGGGTCCCTGGCCTAGGTGTCCTGAACAAAGAATTGAGCAACACACATAGCAGTAACCGGCAAAGTACAGATTTACACAAGGTGAGGATGGAAGTGGCACTCGGTAAGGCAGAGTGGTGTGGGCCAAGCAAGAGAGGCTCAAGGGCCCAAAGTCCC